>JACMIF010001397.1:8706-24184 GCA_014805445.1 Diplogasteroides magnus | reverse complement strand
AAAGTTAGATTTTCCGAGTACGAATTTTGCCGATTTTTCCTACCCCTCAAACTCGTTTTCAGACATTGAGATGTTGATTTTTGAACTCAGCGTCCTCGACTTAGTCAGTGACAAAAGTTTCATATAGGGTTAACTTTTTGCTGTGCCAAGGGTATTTCACTCCTGTCAGATAGTGTCTCATATAGCGCATACGTGTTCCTTGAGCCGTTTACTGTAGGAAAAGAACGAGAAAAAAGATGCAAGAATTTGCCATATTTATAAAATTGGCAAATATTCTTACCGATGCTACCTGAATAAGGCATTTAGAGCTATAATCGAATGTGGATTTATAATCTACTGGTAATGCACAAGTTGCTTCCGAAATATGATTGAACATATTGAGGTAGCTTTTGAAAACGAGCTGTCACTCTTTTTCGGATGAAAAGCCGTTTTTTTCACTTTTTTCAAAAACAATTGCCCTGGAAAAGCCAGTCGGCTGGGAAGTCCCTCGCTGGGGCCTGGTATTGTTCATGACACGGCTCATGCATGAGCACATTTAGTTTGTTTCGGAAAAATCGCTGCTTGAAAATACAGCACGAGAACTTATCAGAGGTCTTCAAGGCAATCATGGAATTTGAAAGCCTACTGCTTGCTGTGTTGCAGGCATGCAACAGCTAGGCTATGCATAAATATTGGCCAGAGCTAGACAACAACTATGCACTACATAGTTACTGTCTAGCATTTGCTGGAATTTTTCTGTATCGGAATAAGATGATGTGCCAGAACTTGTGATTCAACCTAGTATATTTCCCAGTTCAAACATATTCCGCGACGACGTAATAGCACGTAAAATGAGAGCCCAGAGTGGGATCTAAGTGTGAGACGCGTACTAGGAATATCAGTTAAGATATGATGCAAAATACACTCCAATGCCAATGAATAAAAAATGTGTTTTCATTATTTTTTGATGCCTTGTGAAATCAGGCCCCATTTACTCATTAGATTCCATGAGACTAAACGTCTCTTCACTCCACGCTGTGGCCTATTTCGAAACGGCAAAACGCGATCGCGTAAATTCATTATGTGAAAGACTAAAGGTGAAATAGACAGCAGGGGTTCTAAAACGGTAAATTTGTCGTCATTCTTCTCCCCGCACGGTCGTCTCACTCCATGATAGACGACCGCGCTCCGGAGAAGAATTACGACAAATTTACAGTTTTAGAACCCCTAATAGACAGGTGCGCTAGTTATCATTGCTGTCATTCTACGCACGAACGAAAATAATGTATAGCAATCATGTTGATATCTCAACTCAGACGGTAATTGGATGCGTGACTAACAATTGTATAGATGAAGCTCATATTTTTACATCAAAGATATTCCCGGTTCAGTAACGCTCTCGTGGGCGGGCACTCAATCGAAAACAATTTTTTTGGCAGTGCATTATGAGGAACGTGTTTTGTGTTTATCCGCACAATATCATTTTGGAATATGTTTCACTGTCTAGATAAAGCTGCGGTATGGACGTTTCCACTGATTTCTGCTTATGCTTTAGTGAATAAAAAGGGAAACCGTCAAATGTGAATAAAAAGGGAAATCGTTCATTTAGGACGTTGGCAAGCGAGAAGTGGACCTCGACTACGGTGACCTGCGATCACGATAAGCAGGAGTGGAGTGTGAGTTAATGAAATTTGATTTAATGAGTACACATGTTCCCTGGAATTGCTCCTATGGATTAATATGTAAAAATAAACGTAAAATTATTCAGGTCCCGTCGGGCAAGTTGAAGTGCATGAACCTCACAGAGGAAGTGTCCCCTGCGGCAGCTGCGGCGGCCTCGTGCGGTCATGCCTCGCTTTTGTCACTTGGATGTGGCATATGCGGTGGAGGGTGGACGTTCGGAGTTGGGGTGGCCGGCACCCCAACACCTCCGCCGTTTACTTTTCTGAAAGAGGTCGCGTCCTCGACACTGATGTTCATGGCCTGGTGACGGACAGCAGTTCCATAAGTATTTGCGACATAATGGTATAATAGACAAATGTGCGACCATTTTTGTCGCTCTATCCGCGCAATTGTCCATTTCACCATAATGAGTACATAGAAAAATACTGTCATTTCCACCGATTCAGTTTGAAACTGAGTCATTTACCGTTAAAACTGCCAATATTGTCAGTTTATCTGCCATATATGACAGTTTCAAAATGACGCGGGGGAAGTAGCAGTTTGAAACTGCCAATATTGGCAGTTCTTATTCTGAGTGAGTAGTTGATTGGGGAACATACGCATGACAGATCATATGACGTCATGTCCCGGAAACGGAATAATTCGCACAAATCGCACGTTTCAGAATTTTCTTATGATTTTTCTAATGAACGGTACAATAACACCGATTTTTCGGGAGCTCATGAGCTTTTATGGATTTCTTGAAACATAATCGAAATTCGGTTAGACACATATTTTCGGTTGCATTGCTGTTCGCGAATGGCAATTGAAGAATGTTAAAACAGGATTCCATAAATAATAATGAAAACATTTGAAAGAATATTTCGGAATGGTGAAATAGACGGATACGCCATCACGACGAGATTCCACTTCATCTAAATGGCGCATATGTCCACGGCGCCGTTGTAATTGCTTTTCTCTCGATAAATAAATACGTTGACGGATTGCTGTTTGTAAATAGTCGCGAGAAAGTTCCGCCGCAAAACCCAATTGCCTTCCGAGAAGTCCATTTTACCTTGTACCAACCTCATAAGGACCATTATGCAGGATGTCGCTTTTGGAACTTTATTGACATCCCTTGTTTCCTAGCCATCTAACTTCGTTCCTGGCGGTCGTCTCTTCACGCCATTTTGACACAACACCCAAGCCCGGTTTATAAAACACAAATCGAAGTTTGCGATTCGCTACCCCATCGAAATTGTTTGCTTATGGTAGTGTTACGCAGAACGAATCAAATAATGAAGGTATCATTCATCCAAAAAGTTGAATTGAGCTTCATGGAATGTGTTTCACTATCCGGATAAGACTTCAGAATCGAAGTTTTCACTAATAACATTGATACTTGAAAGAAAGGAAACAAAAGAAAATGCCTCATCTGTTCGCTTCCTCAAGGTTGCTACCGCCCATATTCATCTATTCAACTCGGAGCTGTTGTCTATTGAACGTAGAGACAACAGCAATGAGGGGATTATAAAAAAATGAGAAATGCTCTTTTCTACCGATTTAAACACCGTAGTACATGGTCTAAGAGAAGAGACAGAAAGAGTGACTCGATGTTATCTTCGCCAGCTCTACATGAAAGGAGTATTGTAGATCGAGTACGGAACATGACAGCGGCATTCCGTGTGCCGTCGAAGGCGTAATGTATCACTTTAATAGATCAACCGGTTTTAAAAGCTGGGGTTGGCAACGATAAACGTTATTTATTCTGTCATTGAGCAATATTACAACACACTAAAGCCATATAAGTAGTGGTTGAGATCACAAAGGACTTGATTGGCACAATTAATATAATCTTCTACGATCAATATCTATGTTATTGAACTACTGTGAAAAAATAGAATGAGTAAAGGTTGTGAAACATAAGTAATTGCATAGGGTCTGAAATATTGATGTGGTCTAGAATAGATAGTGGCAAAACATTGTTTTGAGTAAGAGTAAATGAACAATAACACTTTAGAAAATATAGGATAAACTTCTGTCTATCGACTCATCAACAAGTAATAAAGTAACTCCAGTAACTTACCATGTGCAGAAAAGAGCTGATATTTAATCGCCAACAGTCTTACACGTTGCCCTAATCGCCTCAAACTTCAAATTGTCCATCGCGGTCTCTTTCTTCTTCAACTGAGCTTCAGTGCACTTCGAACGAGTGGAGGAATAGTCGGAGAGGGGACGGAGACCCAACATCTAAATTAATTATTGATTGCAAGACAACAGCTCCATGGACAATTGTACATGACTGTTAAATATTGCAATTTCCCATTATTCAACAAAATAATGTCACTGTTGGACTTCCATACTTTCAAGTTGTATATCAAGCTGGATATCAGATGTATTATTTATTTTTATTCCACATAGGGACCAGAATATTGGCTAAGAAAAAAGAAGTGCGAATTGAATTCGAGCAGAAACACATTTCGTCACTTGATTATTTTTCCAGTTATCTAGCACGAAATAAGAAAAATGTTATATCTATTTATGTTTCAGCCATCAGTCACATAAAAATCCGATATTTTAGTCAGTGAAGACAAATAGAGTACGTTTCAGTAATCCATGAAATATTTCAGACACATTCAATATTTGATCATCGGTGGACTTTGAAGTAAATAATTAAACATACCACAATAAGATGTCTCCAGTTCATTGCGTACGTCATCCAGTCTCTTTTGGCTGCCGCCCCTCGCATGCAGTCCATCATGAAACGTAAGAATTTCCATATTTGCATTCCGATATTGATAAGTTATTTCAATTCAATACACCATGCTTCAAAATTTTTCTTATGTGGAAGAAAACCTATTATATGAACAGAACTGCTAAGTCATTCTAGAAGAAAAATTGCAATATTACCTGCCAGATGCTCCAATCATCAAATCTCATCCAAAAAAGGTCCAATCTGTTATTATGCTAGATGCTTGAATTTTCAACTTTATTCATCAGTTATCGTTTGCTCTACCGTACGTACCAGTTCTTCATTCTTGCTGTAATTATCAATGTCTCTTCCGACAGTAAGCACGATGGCGACGTAGAGGAAGAATGGAACAGTAATTGTTGTTTCTACTAGTTTGAGACCACGTTATCAAAGGAATTCGATGCATTGTCTCATACTTGAGCTGTGAGACAAAACTGAATGTTGGCAATCAATCAGACCGCGGTAGGCCCCGTCATGAAACAGGAGGACTTGCACCAGTAGTAGGGAAGGGAATCCAAGCAGAAGTGCACATTACAGTCGTCTAATTCCCTCGGAGCTGTTATCTATCACGCGTGATGGACAACCGCTCCGCGGGAATTAGACCGCATAAATGTGAGCTTCTGCTTGGATTCCGTTCCTTAACCGGTAGTCGAGACTCGTGTCTTTCATAGTCCGAGGCTCTTCTTCTGCACGCTCTCTCCATGTATGGGTCTTTTCTGCGGTTCGTTGTCTCTCGTCAGTGCAGATCTTTCACGGGCAGTGATCGATGGGACAAATGGTCGAAATTCGGCCGCTCCAACGAAACAAACAGAGGGACCATTTCAAATTTGTTTCAAAAGTCAATACCTCCACTTTATTGTTTAGACCCCGGCCCTGTAAGAATGACATTTTCCTCTTCTCGCTCTCATTCTTATCGGATGCCTCACTCAACGACTAGGGTTCTCTTATCGAGACGTTATTGACATCCTGTGACCTCCTAGCCGTCTAAATTTATTCCTAACGGTCGTCTCGGCTAAGTGAGAGACGATCGCTAGGAATGAAGGTTGATGGATGGCAAATGAACACCCAACAAAAAAGAAGCGAGAAATGAATTCCAGCAGAAACACAATTGGTTGAGGTGGAGATCACTATGGATTTGGCACAATTAATATTGTTTGCAAGTATTCATTGGCATTATCGTACCTACGATGATAAAATACAATAAATAAAGGTTGTGAAAGAAATAAGATGAAAGATATAGTCATGGGGTCAGGAATATTGATGATTTTTCTCTTTTTATGACGTCTTGAATAGATAAAAAATATTTTTCATAGAAAATATAAGATGAATAGTGACTTTAGTCAATCGACTTATTCACAATTTATAAAGGAGCTCCAGTAAGTTACAAGTGCAGAATAGGGCTGATGTTTAAAGGCACTATGAACTGATCAGAAAACACCATTAATTTATGGCGGGGAATTGTTTTTGCTTTAAATCTCCTTTATTTTCACCATAGTTTTCTGAACAGTGCCGAGAGCCTTTAATCTCCAACACTTTTGCACGTTGCCCTAATCGCCTCGAACTTCAACTGGTCCATCGTGGTCTCTTTCTTCTTCAACTGAGCCTCAGTGCACTTCGAATGGGTGGAGGAATAGTCGGAGAGGGGACGGAGACCCAACATCTCAAGGAATTATTGGAGATGAAGATCTCTCAAATGGGCCAGTGATTTCGTAGTTTTTCTAACACATTTGCCATCTTTCCATCCTTCGAGAATTGGTTTATCGATCGAAAATATGTTTTGCACATTTTTAAATCAATGAAAATCCTGTATTTATCACGTGTTCTGTGAGATAGTTGACATGGGTCTGGTACCGGAAAAGTCGGAATTTTTTTCCCTCGCAGCATACCCTACTGCCGTCACGTTCAACAAGAAAATTTTCGCCAACCGGAAATTGTTAGTGGAAATACAGTTGTATGAATCATGTTATAAATATTCTATGAGAGTTGGATGCGTATCAATCTTGTGTGCTGTCGAGCACATTTCTGCATCCGCTAAAACATAACTGAACGTCACACAATCTTCCGGCCTTGAAGCTGACAGTCTTTACAGATCGCGGTCTGGCCTCGAATCCCACCACCTTGTACGTATTTATCAGGGGTTGGCTTGTGGCACTTTAGTATGAACTTGGCGTGGTTGTTCACATAATTCAGAAGAAAGCGAATAATTATAAAGAATGAGGCTTTGCAATTATGTTTCACACCATTGTTAAATTTCAGTACTTATTGGTATAATATTGACACAAACTTTCGCAACGATAGATTAGAAATTTATGACGAAACTACTCCTTACTGAGTATGAGTCAGAAAACCGATAATGTAACCTTTCCCTTCTCCGTCTTTCCTTCCATTTGGTACCCCATTTCATAGAATGATTCACCAGTTGATTGAACGAGGAACCGCGTGGCTGTTGTCAACCAATCTGAAAAATGGGAAGATATGGTTTTTCTTCCTTCTCCTAATCCCGCACACTGGAAAATCTGTTAAACATTGACGGGTTCAATAGGCTACCGATAGTTTTGCTGACAGAATTTTTCTCTATAACAATAGTTTATATTAGTATATTGTATTTGCTCAGGATATTGTAGTGGTAGTTTTTGCATCATTTCTTCGAGATCCTCAAGCTACCCTTTATGCGCATAAGTAATCCAATTGCATCTCACAGATTCAATCTATGATACGGTTGGAAGGTTTTTCATTAGAATGATAAAAAAAATATTCATATCATCATCTAAATACCTATCCACACTATAATCCGCCATAACTGACAGACGGATATGGTATTCATCCCCGATTACAAGATAATGAAATGGGGTCCTACATGCAAGAACAAAAACGCACTCTTCACCAGAAACATTAAAATAATTGGATATTTTGGTTAAGTGTTTTTGCTGAAAATATATTTTGGTTAAGTGTTTTTGCTGAAAATAACACAAAAATATAAGCTATTCGACGGTCTTGTTCTTGCATGTGTTAAAATACTGTGCGAATTCTCCTCTTCAAAGTGGCAGTCTCCTCCGTCTAGAGATGAATAGCATCAGAGGAGAGACAGGAAGAGTAACAAGAAGTGTTCTTCGCCATGTGGAACTGGAAGAGGTACGGTAGACAGATCATCCCTACTACGGTAATCCAACTACAGAAGCAATGAGATATTTTTGGACTGTTGAATAATCACAAAATGATTGTGGAATGATTAGATTCAATGAGGTTCAACACCTTTTCGCTCAACGTTATGGGCTGGCTCGAGGACCATCTTAGTCGCAGAGAGGCTAGGCAGCACCAAGGGGACGTAGCTCAGGGGTAGAGGGCTCGAACCCTGCCGTCTCCAAATCCTTTGCTCCACAGCACAACCATTTTCGATCTAGTGATGAAATGGACAGATGCGCTATTTTAGTCTGCGCAAATGCCCATTTCACCCCCCAATGTACACAACGCGTAGTTTGTTGGTTCACGTACACACGATATTTACATATATGTAAATATATATTACATGAACGAAAATCCGGAAAGGGGATGATTCTCATTATTCAGGATTTTCTTATGATTATTCTAGGGACCAATCCGAAGGAACCATAGAATTTTTCTACACGAGCGACCTTTTATGGAATTCTTGAAACTTAAAAAAGGAATTTCGACAAGCATAATATCTTCGATATAATTTTTAATAGAATATTTCCGTTGGAGAAAGCTGCAAACTATAATACTTATAATTTCGTTATGGTAAAATGGACTGAGGCGCCAGCACTTTGTGACTCCACTTCACCGTAATGATAAAAAAGATGTTCATGGTTGGTTACCAACCGTTTCACTTGATTCATGTCAAATTGTCTCACGACTCCCAGTCAAGACCTCAAGGAGTGTTTACTGTTCGATCTCCCCTCATGACCTCGCCGATGTTCCACGACTTGTAATGAAATTTGCCTGAATGGAAATGGGCATTTTATACGATTGAGCTTCATGTCATTTTGACACTACAACTAAGCCCGGTTTATGAAATACTAATCTTACTTTTCGATTCGTTATCCCAAGAAAGGGCAGCCAATCTAAATTGTTTGCTTATGGTAGTGTTACGCTGAGCGAATCAATAAAGATATCATTCATCCGAACAGTTGTTTTGTTGAGCATCATGGAATGTTTTTCACTGCCTGGATAAGACTTCAGAATCGAAGTTTTTACTGATATCTATGGAAAGGAAAGTAACAAATAAATATAGAATTCTTCATCTGTTTTTTTCAAATTGAATCATTGGAACTGAACTGTAAGGCCTAAGAATAAAGGGACAGATGGAAAAAGTAGCACGAGATTTCCATTGCCATGAGAAATGGAAGGATTTCTGTTGACAGAGTACAGTAACATGGAAACCAATGTCACTGTTATGAACACGCCGGTTTCAGAAGCTCGAATTGGGAGCGATAAACAGTATTTATTCATTCATTGAGCAATATACACATTAAAGCCAACAAGATAGTGGGGGAGATCTTAAAAGATTTGACTAGCACAATGCATATTATTTGAGAACAGAGAAATGCACAGCATTCAATTGCTATGATAAAATGGGATAAGTAAAGGCTGTGGAAGATAAATAGTCATGGGGTCAGGAATATTAATGGATTTTTAGGATGTCTAGATAGAAACTAATATCTTACACAGAAAATATATCATAAATATTTAGTACAAAGTAAATGCTGTGAAGAAAAGCACAATTATTTAATCACCAACACTCTTACAGGTTGCCCTAATCGCCTCAAACTTCAATTTGTCCATCGTGGTCTCTTTCTTCTTCAACTGAGCCTCAGTGCACTTCGAACGGGTGGAGGAATAGTCGGAGAGGGGACGGAGACCCAACATCTCAAGGAATTATTAAAGATGAAGCTCTCAAAAATTCGTGAGCTATTTCGTTGATTCTCTGACACATTTGCCATATTTCCATCCTTCGAGAATTGGTTTCTCGATCGAAAATATGTTTTGATATTTTTAAATCAATAAAGATCCTGTATTTATGTCATTGCACACTTGAGCGGAATGGAATATGTTTCAGCAAACCATGAAATGTTCAGATTCATTCAGAATTTGATTATTGCTCGACTTCTGCTGTTTAGAAAACATACCACAATAAGATGTCTCCTGTTCATTGCGTACGTCATCCAGTCTCTTTTGGCTGCCGCCCCTCGCATGCAGTCCACCATGAAGCCTAAGAGTTTACATTATTTCATTTATACATTCATAAGCCATCAAAGGAATAGAGATCCTACCGAGAGAACTGCTAGGTCATTTTATGAATAATTATAATTGGGTGCCATGCTAATGCTGTCTAGAATGTTGGGAAAATTGTCGCATTACCTGCTAAATGTTCCATCCAGGGAGGTGACGGACCTCTCGCAGTTAGACCGAGCTGTTCAGCCATGTAAAAGTCCTAAAAACAAAGGTGATAATACAGAGTGCATCCGTTAAAAGTGAATCGTCCGAACCGTTTCAAAAATTTTTAAAAATATTTATCCAAACTATGCCGCGATAAGGGAAAATTGTGAGTATTTTACAAGCCATTTTCGATGGAAATCCGTGTTTTACCGTTTCCCTCCTCTGCCTTGGTGCCAGGAACTTGACGTTGTCCGTTGCCTCGGGCGACATTCTTCTATATGACCAATGCGAGTCCGTGACCCTGAATTATGCTGTGAATTTTAAAATTATGTATCTATGTAAGATAAGTAACGAAGCGCTAATACAGATGTTGCTGTGCTATAACCTTATCAACATCGCGAAACACATTCAAATGGGCTTGAGTATCTTTTTATTTCTAAAGCAATAGTATATACGTTGCTGTCCAAATGCCCTTTCGGAACAGCCCCCAAAACGATGATTTGACGTCTGGTTGAAAACAATTGACTAACTGTTAAATTGGCCCATATCATTTCATCCCCACCATTCATATGCCAGTTGGTGTATCGTCAGTTGAGTTTCGGGCGGGTGAATTCCTCCCGCGCGTACTAGGGAGACTCTCATATCCAGTAGTTGCTGAGACAGTCCAATGAGAAGGAAGGAGGAGTTGAGGAGGAAGAGGGAGAACCAGAACTGCAAAAATATATTTAGTTTCGTTTAATCAACGCTGTAGTATTAAAAATCCTCTCACAAAAATTGAATGGTGTATTGGCATTTCTTTTATATTGCTTCGTATTTTAATTTTTTTGATGGAAGATGGAAATATGAGTACAATACAAAAAATAGAAATTTCGCAGACAATGGATGAAGTGGTACTCGATATTTCTTTCCTTGAATTTAACCATTGCGAAATGTAATGCTCTCTTTTCTTACCATGAAGAATGCCTTTTTCGTTCCTCTATCATCAATTCCTCTTATCTTGGCCGTTCTATTGGAGACTATCGTCCCTATCGATGCAGCCAAAGCGATGGAGTGAAGGGAGGGAATGGAGAAACCAACGATCTGAAATGATTGTTTTGTATATTTGTATATATTTAAATTAATAAATATTTTTATTAAAAATAATAATAATCTATTACTGATCGGAGGAGAAGTTGGATGATTTCTGTAGATTGTTTGCAAATATAAAAAGCAAAGGGAAATAAAACTGAAAACGTAGACACATTAGCTCTATATACACGTGGTGAAACCTAGACTGATTTTATTGATCATTGAACCGTTTCAGAGAAACATTGCAAAGTATCTTTGATGAACACATATGACTTGGGTGTGAAACATATCCGAATTCCTATTTTGATTTTCGTTTATCAGATCAGTTTTTTTCGATTTCCAAATGTTGAAGTTCTCACCGCAACAGCCACAGTCCCTGTTACCGCCACCAATGTTTCGATGGCTGAACGAGTCTGTCCGCCGGTGTTTCCCGCCACGAAGATGCCTGGAAGTTCAAGGTTATGGTAGTTCAATTTATCCAAATTCTATGACCGATAAATATGTATATTGAAGAAACATCGGTGCTGCAACTGCACCAAAATATGGAAGATTATTCGGTGATTCAGGAAGCAAATGTAAAGATACTGTAGCGTTCATACAGTAGTCAGTATGAAGTAGAGTTGGCAGTTAGACCGCGAGATCGGTTACGTTTCACCGACTTGACCGCTGTAGGAGCCGTGAAACATAGTCGATCTCGCAGTCCAGTAGCCAACCATAGTTTGAACTTACCCAGCGTGACCGCCGTTGATAACCCAACAATCATGTGCAAGCTCTGGTAGTCGTATCGAGAGTAGGTTAGGGTTGCTGCAAAGTGGAACTAGTTGCTCAGTTACAAGTTACTGATTACTATCCAGTACTACATATTACTAAAGGTCTGAAGTAACCACGGTTACAGTAGCAACACTACCTATTATTCATGTAATCTGAAGTGAAATGTATTCTATATGTAGTGCTGCTGAAACATAGGACGAATCACTTCTAGAGACTACTAATGTGACTAAATCGCATGTAAATATGAGAGCGTAACCGTATAACAGTCACGAAATTAGGGGTAGTGTGTGCACTCGGAATATCAGTCCAGTTCACATGAATAATACCTGTAAGCCACGCGATCAAGCCCAGCCAACTGGCGTAGAGTACGGTACCAGCGAATCGATTGATGGAGAATCCAACGTGCGCTCGGGCAGAACGTCCGGCCCTGCAAACTATAGTTAATGTATACCTAGTACTTGAATATATAATATATTTAATTTTTATTATAAGTATACAATCGAATTTGACGGAAAAGCGCATAACTTTGATCGAAATTCATTTATCAGTGTCGCGAAACATATCTCAACAGATGCTAAATAGTGACATAAATAAAATCACCCCTTTGAATTTCAACTGCATTTCAAAAGCGTGATCCCATTCTACTCTTCGAAGTCCCAACACATTCATTAATTTCGAAATTCCAGTGTATTGTTCCATTTCATGCGTGCTAGCATACTAGCCTTTTGTTCTTTTCTCCCTGTCTCAGCTCGTAATCCTCTCTCATCAGAATTCTCTCATTGTACTCGTTCACATCTGAGGCCAGGTAGCATGTGTCTCGAAAGACTCCTGAAGCATTACGGTTGATGAAAGAGTGTAAGGTTACGGTAGTACAACCAATCGATTACTGAATATTTATACCACAATTGGAATATGTGAGCATCTCTGGAGAGATTTTGCGTTAGGGTGTAAAACGGTAAACTCATTTTAATTTTATTTCCTTCCGGAAGCCAGATGCATGTTGTCAAAATCCTTCCAAGAGACTATTAATGCTATTGAGTGAAACTCAAAAGTATATCAGTCCGAATATAATGGATATGTTCATGAGAAACAGTGTATATAAGAAATCATACCAATTAAGAAGCCTCCAAACGTTGTGATATAGATGAAAGCTTCAGCATATTGATTGAGATATGCCTTGTGAGCTCCGACTGCACCGCCGAATGTCAGGAGCATACTGAAACAATTCTATTCAACTTGCAAACAACAATAATCCGTGATTTGAGTGAATGAACGAAGAAGATTTTCGCTATTTTGAGCCATCCTGTGTTTTTGCTCCAGAAAAATAAATGAATTCATATGTATATTTCTTCTGTTACAGTAACCGTAATAAATATCTCTTACCGCGAAGTTCCGACGCTCGCAAAATCATCTTGTTGTCTGCCTTTCCTAACGTCCTGTGCCATTTCTCCTACAAAAATTTAGATAAGGCAAGTCATCCTGATATTGGAGAAATTTGTCCATTTCTCTCCGATAGGTTGGCATTATGGTCGGCAATTAGACTTTATCGGTTATGTTTCACATAGTGAATATCTCCAAATATAGAGTAGCCGTGAAACATAACCCATGTAGTAATCAAACTGCCAACCGTAGTTGACATTCATCACTGAAACGACGAAAAAAACTTTCTAAATGTTCAACATGATTGGGCGTACACAGACGATTTCACCACGGCATGCAGACACTTAGCAAATATCCTTGCCGGTGGCTAAACTAACCAATTGTAAAGCCAAAAAAACAGAAATTGACAAGAAATCTTTATAGCCACTCGATGAAAAACAGAAACCGCATCTAATACTGAACAGGATGAATGTCAAATGCGTCATGAACTTTTGTGCCAAAACTTTTGTATTTATGTCACCAGTTCGGCGCAAATATCTACGGAACAAATGTCATCCAACCACTTTTTAACGCGAAAATGTGCAACAATTAGAGAACAGAAACAATGAAGAATGAACGGTAGCTGGCTTATTTTGAATCAGGAATGCATAACCATACTTGACTATCAAACGAGTGAAATCCCCTGTGAGTTCATCAAAATTGGGTCTAGGGCAAAAGTGCTGGCGCAATCTTGGTGTTGGGCACCAAAATTGCGCCAAGCCAAGTCGTTTCGAACCCAAATAATAAATATCTGAATGTACAATATGATCATTTTCTAGTTGAAAACTGCACTGCAAAAAGACGGAGAGAACCGTTGTAGATATTTAGAATGATTTGGGAATGAGAAACTAAATAGCATTCGCAAGAGTTGTGACACGAATTGTGCGCAACAAAGATTAGTCGATTTGGGGTGACACGCGGTTGGGGCAACAAAGATTAGTCGATTTTGACGGCGGCGTAGATTCTGCACAGGAAAAGGTACGCGCAGTAGAAGCCGATCGTACCCGTGAGGAACCTGAAAAAACAATCGATATTTCGTTGCACTACAATCCGCAAAACTAAAATAGGTTGTATCTAGTTGCTAAAAATCTTAACTTTTTCTTTGCTAAACATCGCAGATTTCGTCAAAACTAGATAATATTTTAGTTGTGTTTCACAACCTGCGTTTATGCATCTAAATTCCCCGTCGCTCGATGAAGGATTAGGTCAGAGAAAAAATAATAACAAATTCCGTACGGCTGTGGCGAAAATGGAAATTGAAGTATGACTGAAAAATCGATAATGAATACCGTAACCCTCACCAGAATGTAATGGCGATAAGTGCAGAGTACGCGAAGTAGAGTACGGTAGGAACGAATCCGACAATTGAGAGTTTCGTGTGGAAGTAGAAGGCGGAGTAGAGCATCACTGCAAAAATATCGATTGATTTGAGAAAATATCGATTGATTGGAACGAAATATAAAAATCATTCGAGGCTGTTTCACAAAAAAAACTTTGCAAGCGATTATTCTGAAGAAAAAATAATGTATGAATTCAATTTCTGAAATTTCATCAAAATGTTGCTGAGAATATTTGAGATATGTTTCACTATCAGTTCATAAAGAGGATAGGTAGATATCATCAATAGTACTCCGAAAATGAAGGCGAAATTACAACACTCACCGTATACAGCCGAACCTCCGGACACGACGAACGACCGCCACCACCAGTGGTAGTTCTGAAAGATTTCGAGCTAAAGCACCGGATAAAAGCACAAAAAACCTAGAAAGTTGCCGCATTTAAATATCACAGCTGTTCTTAGCTTGGAACGCCAGGGTGAAACTAGAACTCGACTGGCCTACAGTTCACTAGCAGGACCACAGCCCCATGGATAACCCCCCTGACCCCGGATAAAGGCTTGTTCGCTGCCCTAACTTATGATTCATGTAATCTGGACTGATATTCCGAGTAGGAACACTACCCCTGATTTCGTGACTGTAAGTCGGTTACTCTCTCATATTTACATGCTATTTCGCCGCATTTATCGTCTCCAGACGGGCTTCGTCTTATGTTTCAGCAGCACTACATTTAGAATGCATTTCGCTGCACATTTCATGAATAATAAGAGCAATTAACCTCAGCACACAGCATGAAATACGTGGCAACAATGGCGATTTGTCCGGTCGATATAGCCAGGATAACACAGACGATGAAGAGGAATCCGAAGAGGTAGTAGAACTGGTTCTCCCATATGGCCTACAATCTTGTTTTTATCATAATGTCGTCAATATCGATTTCATGTGGAACGAAAAATTACATCATACTTTCAGAAAAAAAAAAAAAAAAAAAAAAAAATAAAAAAATTAAAATTTTTTAAAGGAAAAAAAATATTTTGGGAAAAATTTATTTTATTTTTTTTAAAATTATATTTTTGAAAAAAAAAAAACATGAATT
>JACMIF010001396.1:0-24189 GCA_014805445.1 Diplogasteroides magnus | reverse complement strand
CGACGAGAAAGTGGGGGAATGGAGAGAAGTGAACTCGAAAGTGCATGCAAATAAATCTCCCTTTGTGGCTCCTTTAACAGTGTTATGCCAGTCAGTTGGAATTATTCAGCTTTTGAATAATTCATTCATCTTCTTGCATAGTCTATTGGAAATAATTCATGAATTATTTAATCATGCGCGTGCTGTGGAATACATATTTCAATTCACTTGCACAACACTACTAATTGAATTTTAGTTTTTCTCCGTTTAGCCAAAAACACTGTAAATCTCTAACAGGAGCACCCGGGAATGCTGTGGGCTGTTGGTAAGGGTTACGATTACATGGTATATGAACTCGATAGCACGGAAATTCTTACCGGTTTTATTTTTGTCGTCATTCAGGTAAACACAATTTCATAAAAAGTACGGGAAATCAGCATTACAGGCATGCGTTGTTACAATATCGTTGCTAATATGGGTTTCAATTCAAATTTTCACCGCTCTCGATAATGTGAGAAGCAATTCGATCAACATTTATAGAATTCGGCATTCTCGATAATTTCAGAAACCTATTCTGAGCTTGCGAACGCGAACGTTTCACAGGCAAATGACTATTACTCTCGTAGTGCAGGTACTCGTTTCAAGTTCACGTGTTCTTGATACCTTTCTGTGTTCGTCGAATTATTCAAAAGCTGAATAATTCCAAGTGCAACTTAAAGAAGTCATAAATGGAGATTCTGGGTCAACCATTCTGACAACATAGCGTTGATAAGCATCGTTGATTATTTAGGAAGCCGAAAGCTTCTATTTAAAAAAATTTGAACAACTGTAATACGGTTGTTAAAAAATTGTAGTTTGTAGTTTGTAGTTTGAAAACGAATTTCAACTACAAACTACAACATTCACTTGAAGCACTCGTAAACGTTCTAGCTCGTTTTATATGCAATTTTAAAAAGTTTTTTTTATACTTTCCGGCTAATTCGAGTGCGGTGAACACAGAAATAAAACCACGAAGCTCTAAATTGCGGCTGACACGTGAAATGAAAAAAATAAGATTACGGTATGTCTACTACATCGCCAATGAAATTCCGCAGGGATTTCCGTGCTGGACTATTTTTGAACAACTAGAATTTCCCGATTTTTTACTTCTTTAATAACTATTGCAGTTCAGGAATCTGTTCTCACCCTTGGTTTACTTATTCCAATATTAATATTCACCTACAGTTTCACCATGAAGACGGAGATATATGGTATGTGGCGTTGTCTCAATCTGATCATTGCGTGCAGGGCAATTTGCGGGCACCCAAACCTACTCCCAGAAAATACATCTGAATTTATTGCCCAAGTTTACCACCTGGTGCCGCCGATTTTAGTTTGAGCTAAAAAAAACTATCTCTTCATTATAGAATGGACATGGCTCGCGGTTGCGGTAATGTCCATCCATTCGATCGCTTATTCACTAACCACAATTTTGTTCACGCCAGCGTACAGGTTTTTCGAAATTTTCGTAGTTTAAATTTGAATTTCCAAAGTGTTTACGAAATTCGATTTTAGGAAAGCCGTCTGCGATATGTGCAGACGCTCGAAGAAGAGTCTTCCTAACAAATAAGCTGCGATTCGACTCCGTACGATAGAGGTCGTCGAATCTTCTCGGAGCGTCATAACTCGAAGACACAATGCAAACACTTCTGAATATTTGCTTTAAAAATTTTTTTTTATAAAATTCTAGCCCAATGGCTTACGGGCTGCAGTCCAACATTTACAGTAAACAAGAATAGTTCGATTTCTACCACACACAAAATAGAAAGAGATACGAATTCCACTCCCCACCAAGCTCGTCGTTTATGAAAAACGAACGAGCAATCGAGTACCGAAAAGGGAAATGAAGAAGGATGCTTGCACTCATTCCTCCATTATTATGTGGAGAAATGGTTTTCACTTCAGGCCGAATATGAGTTGAAATCATTCGTTAGCGGCATCTAAGTGTCTGAGGGACGAGAGAACACACACAATTAAATTTTGTCGATTTATCGAATAGGCCGTATTTACAAAGAGAAAATACTGTTTGATATAAGAAGAGCAATGTAAAATATGGATTTCACTCCTGTCATGTCGAGATTTCTCAATCAAGCATCTAAATGCTTGTATAAAATGACAGTGGCGTGAAATAATCAAGCGAAATGGTTGCGTATTTCATCATTCCTGGATCAGGATGTTTCCATAACTCGGCAGCATTTGTGCTCAGCATTGCACGCCGAGCTCTTGTCGCACTTACAGCTATCGTTCGTGTGCTGGTCTGAAAACACATATATTATTGTGGAAAAGGAAATTGATTAAAATGAGTACACAATTTCGCAAAAAGTACCACGATACCGGCGAATGAGATATTTACACCGCAGTTTCGTTAAATATTTGTTTTCTTCTAGCGTTATGGAAAGTAAAGCTAGACATTTTTTTTTAAATCATGCCATTATAACTGCCGACATTAATCTATGTCATTAATAGTTTTGTAGTAATAGTCAAATACATTTCTCATTCGCCTAATTCCCTCCGAGCCGTTGCCTATCACAAGTGAGAGACCACAACTTGTCGGCGGTGATAAATGCACTTAAAATTGGTATTGAAACCATACTAACCACTGCAGCACTTATTATCCTTGGGTTTGTCCTTATTGTCGGACTTGTTGCAGTCGCAGCCCTGCAATATTCCACAATATTTTTTTTCCATTTTTGGCTATGCTAAAGATACGATACATTGTAATGATTGCACATGACCTGTTTCCTATTGCTACACGTTATTCTATTTCTGTAAGATGTTTTTTGATAAGAAAGGTAAAGAAAGGTTTATTGGTCTTGTAAATTGAAGTAAAAAATGATACTATGTAAACAGTCCCAAATAGCGTCTCCATTTTGAATGACGAGCATCGCTTGCATTCCTTTCCGTCGAGGCAGCCTGATTTAACATGATTTTTATACATATTTTGAAATATGTACGGTTCCATACTCCGAATACAATGTGAATAAGAAGAAAAAAATCGCTAGTAACTGCGCAATAGCCAACTCACAGTTCATGGTTGTTCCGTTGTGAATAGAGAAGGGTGGCCGTACTCTGGTTGCTGAGCGTGGATCGATGAATTTCAAAGCAACGTGCGCTGAAACGAGAGAGGAATAGGGCAGAGACGAGAGAAACTTGACGAGAGACTACGTGTTCTTGGGAGAGAGCAGAGCGTTGAAGGAAACGAGATAACGTGTGCGTCGTATGGAGAAATAACAGACGGCTAAAGAAGAATGAGAGAGTGACAGACTTTAAGAGACGAGGAGTGGAAAGAGAAACGAGAATAGAACAAAAGTTCACGTGTGCAAGCTGCTTCAAGAGTAATCAGAGGAAATAGAATATGCATCGCAATACAGCGAAAAGAGATGGGTAACACGTTCTACCTGCATCGCAAAATATGAATTAGGGTATCCGAGAGTATTTATACATTTAGTTTTCTTGTCTAAACATGGACTATCATAGACAATATGAAAAGGTCCTTGAGAGTATGTTCTTGAGCATGATATTGCCTTCGACTCATCACAGCTGTGGTCTGCAGACAAATGGTTCACTTCTCTGCCTACTGCGCCGTGTAATCGGATCACTGTACACATTACGTGTCGCTTTGTGTTAGGAAAGAGACATGCGGAACTCTCGAGCGTGCTTACAATGTAGTCAAACACAAAGGAATCTCTTCTACATCTTCACTCTCTCCGCAACAGTTGTCTCTCTTTGTTCACAGGCAAAGAAAGTGAGGAGAAGAGACAAATTCCATCCCGGGCACGTGCAGTGTGTAATAAGCGAGCATGATAAGCGAGCAAGCAATTGGGCGTTGTAAAGGAATACTGAAATGTAAGGTTAGTGTACTGTTCTTCACGAAATTCAAGTGAAGAAGTGGATGAAAGCAATAGCGCCGTGAACATGTGCGCTATAATGGTGAAATAGACATTGGTACCGTGTATATGATCATGATATTGTGGCGTATCAGTAGATTTCACCATTATGGCGCAAACATCCATATCGCTTTTAACTTTCACCCGACGAAACATCATCACTAAAGCGATAGATATTTTTGTTTTTGGTGGACATTCCTGGTTTACAGCGCTCTTACACAGTATGCCACAATATCGCTCAATAATATCGCATAGAATTATGTATGTCAGATCTACTTTAATATAGCTTTCTTTATCACAGCAGTCTGCATGATAGATCTCGCTCGAGTTGATGATGATAAATGGTTCGTATTACCAAACTGTAGTGGAATGTGCATCTTATCTAATGGCAGGGCCCAGAGAGGAGGAGATTGCTCGAGATTTGTGGCCAACTACGTACGTATGTACTCATAGATGTATGTGTATGCTGTGTTCTCTCTCCTCATTGCGCGGTTCGGTCTGTCAATAGAGAGGTACTTTGTAGTTTGTGGTCTGCCCATCACAAAGGCGCGCCGAGCCAATCGAATTTATCGCGCGAATGTTTAGACTGAATGATAAGGGAACGAACGAAGAGTGAATGATAGGAAAGAATCAAAGGAAAACAGGGGTCAATGGATCTTATCGCGCGCGTAGATGATGACAATTCCTTGGTCCCATCTACTTTATAGCTTGTAGTCTTTCTCCCCTAATCGCACGGGCGCGTTGAGTCAATAGCGCACATCGCGCGAGTGTTGACAGAGGGCACCACTGAATGATATAGGAATGAGCGAAGAGTGAATGATAGCAAATTATCAATGGAAATCAGGGGCTGTCGAAATTCCAGCCAGTGATTGGGTAACAGCAAGGCAAATCTTTGAAGGTAGGGACTCTACATCAAAAAGTAGAGCCACCATTTTGGTTGTCCATTCATAACAGAATGGAAATAGGTGCATTCGGCGGCTAACTTTGTGTTATATTTTACATATCAATGTTGGTTCATGGTGCCTTATAAATTTCATATAGCTGTACAACTTTGATTATGTGGAACGATTTAACAGGATGGAGCGCCATTCCAGTGCAGTTTACTGAAAAATGATGGAATAACGGTGGATGTTCTGGTATGGTTTAGTATTGTTGAGTTGTTCACGGTTCCTCGTTCAGGATGGTTCCATCGTAAGGAATTCAGCAGCACTGCTCAGCGCCGCACATGCAGTCGTCACATGCACACTTTTCTGAAAAAATATCAATAACAAAAAATTGATTTAAGTCGTACATTGACAATCGCGTCCGAATTCACCGCTCACTATGTTTGTGAAACACAACATTGCGTACTTTTATGTCACTTTATTGATGAATAATTGTATTTGATCAGTCGACAATAATTCCCCAGACATCACGTTGATAGGTATCAATTGCAGTTTGTCTCGCATATAATGTTTAAAAATTTACAGTGTCATAGTGGATCAAATGTGTTTTGTTTAATTATGAACTTGGAGCATTTCACGAATGTTCTCAGTCAAAATACCCTTTCCCACGGTGGCTCGTCGGAATACCCCGCGCGGAAAGTAATTTTACTGTTTCTATAACTAAATATGTTTCAATATTAATTTTATCACATATATTATAATTTATTAAAATAAATTGCTTTCTCACCACCGCCGCACTTGCTCTCCGTGGGCTTGGCGCGGTTGTTGGCCTTGCAGCAGTCGGTACACTGAAATTTTTCCGACATTTTCCTTATCCTCCTTTTTAAAAGATATGGGAGGACTACCGCCCGATGCTCTGAGAATTGAACATCAAATAATTTATTCAATATTTTCTAACTTTTGACACACAAACTTCGGGATTACTACTGTATTTGGAAACATTTCCTGATATACGTATTTCTAGTGGAGCAAGGGCATTATTATGTTTTCTGTGAAGCAGTTTTGTTTTAGGCTCGTGCTAGTCGGGAACTCGCTGAGATCAAGGCAGAAAACTATTAGGTGTGCGAATAATCCCCACTTTGCATCCGGAGCCGCACGTGCAGACCTTGCCGTCTTTGCAGCCTTAATAAAATTTTTATAAGAGAAAATTATTTTTGGCCACATTAACGAATCCAGAATTGCATTTTGTAATTAGTAAGCAAAATAAATATTACTGAAGGAAATAACTGACCACAGTTCATGATTGATCACTGGTGGATAGGAGGAAGAGTGGATACACTCTGGTTGGTAAGTGCGGTAAGTTAGGAGAATTTATAGGCAAAGGGCAACGTGGGCCAAGTCGAGAGATGGATTGGTTAGAAAGAAAGAAGCTTATTGAGAGACCACGTGATAGTATGAGGTGAGTGCAGATAACTCAAGAAACGAAAAAAAGTTTCTATCCTTGCATTATAGTTTGGAGAGCTGCACGACTACAAACTATAGCAGACAGAAAATGTGACACAGCGAAAAGAGCTAAGCGCAAATTAATGTCACAGTGGTCCAGTTCTTTTCGCTGTTTGGCCTTTACGAAATAGAACGAAACGACAAAGTGAAATGTCATCATCACTACAAGAATAGCACGCGCGAAGTTTTTATTGACTGAACGCGCCGTGTGCTGAAACTACAAACTAGAAAACAAGGATCTATTCTCCTCAGAATAAGTAATCTCTCGTCAATTTCCTTTGCGTCTCAGCCCCCCCCTCCATCTCTCGTCTGGGAACACGTTGCCTATAAAATCCCCTAATCCGCCCATATTACCAGAGAAAGACCATTCTTCCATATCTACCACTGAACGACGATGAGTTGTGAGTCATCTTTTCCAGTAACTAGTCACTAACATTAAAAAAATAATTATGCACATTGTAATAGGATTATGAAGTCTTCTAGATTTAAAAATTAGTATTTACATTTGTTATTTAAATTTTTAAAAAATTCCCATTTAGGCTGCAAAGACGGATGCAAGTGCTGCTCCGCTGGAAAAGTAATGACGTTATTTGGAATTGTTTACGTTGTATTTTGCTTCTATCATTTTTATCGACTTATAGAACCAATTAAACTTATTTTGTCTTGTGGACTAGCACAATGAATAAAAAAGATGTAAAAATTTCAGGGGTGCAACTGCTGCGAGACCTGCAACTGCGGAAAGCCCCAGGAGAGCAAGTGCTGCAGTGGTTAGTTATAAAAATGGTTCCTAAATTTGTATACCCATTATGAATTTTCAAATTTTAAAATCGTAGAAGCAGTCGCAGGATCATTCGCGAGTTAAATTGACACTTTTCATATAGAACTTTTCGACTATACACGGGAAGTGCAGTTCGATTTGGTTACTCGATTTAAGACGATCTATCACCTTCCCCCATGTCTGTCACAAAAGAGGAGAAAGGAGAAAGGGATGAGAGTTCGCGCTTTGAAGAGGTGCAGATTAGGGAGGGGGATAGGTGCGTGATCGGCCCTTCGATCCGTTCGTTGATTCTTATAGGCGGTGGAGATCGAAAAATGATCATCGGACGGCCCAGCCTCGTGCAGACACAGAGATACCCACGTCTGTCACCAAGCAAAAGACTTTCAGACTCTTTTTAAAATCAGAGACAAACGCAAAAAATTAGGGACCTTCGCAGATCGTCTTAAATCGAGTAACCAAAGCGAACAGCTCAATGAGCAGTGCTCATCCAGTGCATAGTCGAAAAGTTCGTCGCACAGCTCCATTAAGAAGATCATCTTTACTTTAACTTTAACTTAACTTTAACTTTAACTTTAACTTTGACAACAGTTTGCACAGGAAATCTTGGCTGATGATGATAAATCCTTTAATTTCACCATTCTGTAACAGACATTCTTTATCTTCTCCAATGATATGGAGGAGGGAGGGGGTCAGAGAGGATCGCTCGAGTTTTGTGTGCTAGAAAATGTAATTTATATGCACTAAAAGAGTTGTGTTCTTTCTATCTATCGCTGAATCGTCGTTTATTTCACGTTTCATCTGCAACAATGAGCATTGAAAACACGTCAACAACATAACAAGTATACTGAAATAGTCGAGATGGAAAATGGCCTGAACAAGGATGAGTACGAAACAACACCACGAGTGCCTATTACAAGATTAAGTACTACAACACTTGTCTTTATCAAGTGCAAGAAGAGCTTCCTGTGATTTCTTTTCCACGACCTTCTTGCTCCTTTTCTCTTCTTCAATTTGATTCTTACCCGAATGTTGAGAATTCCACAATTGAGCATAGAGTGAGCCAGGTCGTGCAAGTAGTTCAGAATGACTTCCCTGCGACGAGCGACATGATAAGTGATAAGTAGTGAACGGAATCCAAGTGCACATTTCTGTCTTCTAATTCCTTCAGAGCGGTTGTCTCTCTCTTGTGGACAGCCGTTCCGAGGGAATTTGAATACAGAAATGTGCCCTTCTGCATGGATTCCGTTCCCTAGTGATAGGTGAATCTTCACCTGCTCAGCCACTCTTCCCTCATTCAGTACACAAATCACGTCTGCATCCTTGATTGTGGACAGTCGATGCGCAACAAAAAGAGAAGTCTTTTCTCCTGTTGCCAGTTTGAGAGCATTCATGATCGTATTCTCGGTGATTGCATCCAGAGAGGAGGTGGCTTCATCGAACACAACAAGAGGAGATCCCTCAATCACCAACATCCACATTTGCATTAGGGTTCTCCTATGTAGATGTTATTGACAGCCGGTGACCTCCTAGCCGTCCTACTTAATTACCTGCGGTCTTCTCTCTCTTCGCAGAGACGACAGCTAGGAATGAGATTAGATGGCTAGGAAGTTACTGGCTGTCAATAAAGTCTCGATAAGAGAACCCTAATTCGATGCATTCCTTACCTTGAGTACAGCCCTTGCAATGGCCACCCGTTGCTTCTCTCCTCCACTCAGCTTGAGTCCTCTCTCTCCAACCCTCGTTTCGTACCCATCTGGCATTCTCATTACTGAGTCGTGCAGATCGGCCAATTTTGCCACCGCTATTACCTGATGTTCATACTACGGTTTCTAAATCGGTAGTACAGTGCATTTCTCGTTCGTCTAATCCACACGGAGAGGTTGTCTCGCTCGTAAACATAACCTCTCCGCGGAGCTTAGACGAATGATAAATGCCCTAAATGTATTGAGAAGGGGACACTATTCAATTGGCAATATGCAGCACTCACTTCCTCTCTGCTCGCATCTGGTCTGCCATACGCAATGTTGTAATAGATTGTGTTATGGAAGAGAACAGAGTCCTGGGGAACGACAGCGATAGCACGACGAAGCGAATTGAGGGAAAGCTAAATGCAATACGATTGTTCATGTAAACCAACTTGATATACAGAGTACGAACTCTCTCATTTGCATGCTATTTCGTCGCTTATCCGACCATTATTTTTTTCTGGCCATGAATTTGAATACGTTTCAAGTTTAACATATAGATCCTGACTTTCAACTGTGTTTTGATGAATAATGTAAGAGCAGCATTTACCTCGTTGATACTGTGTCCATTAACAGTGATGCTTCCGCTGTCAGCATCGTACAGACGGTACAGCAATCGAATAACAGTCGACTTGCTGCAAATATTATAAGTAGAGGGAGGATTTTTTTAAAGGAAGAGGATATTAGGGTTTCCAAATCGGTAGTCGAATTCGTTTCTGATTCTTCCATTCTCCGCCGAGCGGTTGTCTATCGAAAGTGGAGACAACCGCTCCGCGAAGATTAACAGAATTAGAAATGGAATTGACTACGAAACCATAGAGAATATTACTGACCCTGAGCCAGATCCGCCAACGATTGCGACTTTCTTTCCTTTAGGTACAGTCAGATCCAGTCCGTTCAGAATAGCCTTTCCATCCTCAAGCAAACGCACATAAAACGTGAAAGGGCACTCGATTACCTGATAACCAAAATGGACGTTTTCAAATTTCACAAGAATATCGTTCCCATCAATCTGTGGAAAGGATTATCTTTTAATATTTATGTTTCTTTACTTTGAGCTCTTTAGCGCGTGGAGGATCGACAATGGTAGGCTTTAGATTGAGCAGAGAGAACATACTATTCATGTCCACAAGACCCTGTCGAACTTCACGATACACCGATCCTGAGCTAATTCTTCACACGATTAATCCTTTACACCTACCAAGAAAATTGAGAGGAATACTCAATTGGAAGAGAAGCGCATTGGCCATAACAAGATCTCCCACGGTCAATTCTCCTTAATTGACAACATTGCATGCGAGAATCAATGATTAGGGACATTATCTGACTTATCGAGATAAAAGTGAAGTAATTCACTATACATTTATGGGTTTGAACAATTGAGGTAAATATATAATTTTCGAGCTCGCATGCTGCCGAATTATCGACGCACCTCACAAACTCATTTTCAGAAAATGAGAGCTGTACCATTGCACTCAGAGTGGTCGACTTTGCCATGGACAAAAGTTAGAGTTATGTATTATGCATCCTATCTGAACTGTTATTCCTACACGTATCACACCTGTATACCACCTTGGTCTATCATTTTTGTGTGATATTTCTCCATCGCGGAATATGTTTCAACTGTGAGATAAATTTACTAGAGAAACAGTACAGTTACGATGCATAATATGGTTAAGTTTTTGCTGCTGTGACAAGGGCGCTTCAGTCAGACAATAATCTCTTTCATAAACTGACCCGCAGCTATCTTATTGGCAGCCAAGCACATAACAGCAACAAGTCCAGTAGAAAAGATGGCATTCTGCGTAATGAGTACTGATTTAATCTTCATGGCAGGGCGTCGCTATCAATGACTTTAGTGCAATTGCCATGAGTCTAATCTTCGCGGAGCTGTTATCGGTCTCATGTGGCAGGCAACTGCTCCGCAGAAATTAGACGAGAGACAATTGCACTAAAGTCACTGATATACCCAACTTCATAGTCGCTGCACCTGTGTGAAGTTAAGAAGTGCCAGAGATGAACTTGTCTTAAGGGAAGCCCCTTCAAATTCCTTCAAGAACCTATCATATCTCTCCGCCTCGAACTTTTCATTGTTGAAGTACTAAATTAGCAACGAACGTTTGTATACATATATCATGAGTGGGCCACCTTAACAGTCTCATAGTTGAGGAGAGAGTCGATGGCCTTGTTTCCTGCTTCGTTGTCAGCTCTGTTCATTTCATGTCGGAACTTTGTTCGCCATCTTCAACGTAATCGTACATGTTAAAGGAGCCATAAAGGGAGATTTATTTGCATGCACTTTCGGGATCACTTCTCTCCAATTCCCTTACTCTCGCGCTGTCAGAGTAGACCGCTCTAACGACGAGAAAGTGGGGGGAATGGAGAGAAGTGAACCCGAAAGTGCATGCAAATAAATCTCCCTTTGTGGCTCCTTTAACAGACCAATTCTGTAATACCATTTACACAAAATTTGTGATATTACTATTGAAACGCGTTCTGTCTGTCAGCATAGGACCTTTAAAATTTCCCCAGTTCTGAAACGTTCAAGATTTCTTCAGCCGTCAATTCTACATTGCTGGTCAAAGATCAGAGATCAGTTATTCAAAATCACGAAATGACCCATATGTTATGAATAAGTAAAGAAATACCTATACCTGGTTACAGCAAGAGTACTTCCTGCGTACAGTGCAATACACCCCAAAGTAGCTGCCGAGAATTCAGTGCCTAACGTTCGGGCAAAAATTACAGAGACCAAGCCAACCTGAAAAGAAACAGCGTAGCGTCGTGTTGTTCAGCATTCCTTTTCAAAGCCTATAAATCGGAAGGAATTGATACCTCAACAATAGTGGGCACGACATTGAAGACTAGCGCACTCATCACAAAGGACATTCCACGAGTTCCCCTGTCTGAACAATTCAACAGTAGGCGGGTTCAAAATCGGTAATTTTGTCGTCATGATTCTTGTCTCAGTTTTCGCACGGTTGTCTCATTCCCTCATAGGCAACTGCACGGCGGTGAGCAACGATGACACATTATTCGATTTTGAACCCCTGGTTAACATAAACGTGCCGATTGCTTTCGAAAGAGCTCCTGTTTGTCTATTGAGGTGAAACGACAGGTCCAGCGAGTGAAGATGCAAGAATATCTTGCGGGAAATTGACCGCATCGAGCCTTGTGCCACATAAAAAATATAAATAAATAAAATGGATAAGAATGATACTACGGTTCGCAGTTTGATTACGTTGCGGGTTCAAATATATAGTGACATTGAAACAAAAAAGGATTCAAACTGCCAACCGTAAATGCCGCCTACCTTGGCAAATACTACGTTTCTTAATTCATTCAGTGCAGCAGATGAGGAACGCGCAAGACCATCTACAAATGAATGCCATGTAGGGACTCGAAATCGTTAAATTTGTCGTCATTCTTCTATCACGGGGTCAGACAACCGATCTGCGGAGAAGAATGACGAGAAATTTCCGTTAAGCATTACAAAATCTTTGCATGTGAGTAGCAGCACGACTACTAGGGTTTCTAATAGAGATTTTAAAACGGTAAATTTGTCGTCACTCTTCTCCGCCGCTCGCTGATCTCATTCCCTCATAGAAAAAAATGGTAGTAAAGAATAATACATCCCGCGTTCGTTTATTTTCGATGGAGCGGTTGTCTCCACGTTCGATAGACAGCCGCTCAGAGTGGATTAATCGACTGATCAATGCACTCTGCTACCTATCCCTATTGTACACCACCTCACAATCATGTGAACCAATAATGGTCAACTCACATGCAATGATGAGAGATACTCCAACGGTGACAATTGCCTGTCCTCCAGAATCAACCGACAACTTTAGCCACGCGGGAGCCTTGTCATTATACAAATTGACGATATCTCTATATATAAAGGGAACGAAGGCGTTGAGCACCTCAAAATGCACACTTTTCAAATATTGCTCAACGAATATTCTGAGCAAAAATGGCATACCTTTGCAGACAAAAGAAGTGCAAATGCAACGATGACTCTTCTCTTCAGTGCTGGATGGCCCTTCGGCCAAGCATATTTAAGAAGCCGTTTAACTAGCTGGGTATTGGAAAGCGCAGTGTCAGCTTTCAGCGGCACCTAGGCAATAAATGGAATTTATTCAAACCCAGATCGGAAAGACCGTTGAAAATTGCTATAAATGAGATCCACAAGCTTGCAATATTTCAAATTGTAAACTAAGCTTTCAAAGGTTTGATTTTGAAAATGCAAATTTTTCGTCACATGAATATCTACTATCGTATGCTTACAATTAGATAGGAATACCTGTGATGATGCTCCAGGGTGAAAACATCCACGCTTCAACAAGTTGTTTGGGCATTTCTGAAACATTTTAAATGGCGGATGTGAATTTCACAACTCACCTGGAGCAATAGCTGATTTTTGGATTGTAATGTGAAATTTCGTAATTTTCCAAAGACAAATGAAGGCCGCTGAAAATCACATTTACAATAACGTATAAAAAATTTGAACATGAAGTGCAAAAGATAGACGATGGCAAACTGTAGCACGTGGAAGACTCAGCATATCCAATCAGAGAATTCCTCACTCTATCTTCTCATCAAAAATGGGCAGTCTAAAAGAAATCGTTTAATGACGACGATATAAATAGGAACGCAGATATATCCGGCACTGTGCGTTAAGAGGAGCGTCATTATGTCGTGAATGAAAGGCGGTGTCTGCAGAAAGCCACCACACATGTTAGCAGTGGTACGCAAAAGAACACACACTCACACACATAATACACTTTCGCCTCTCGTTGTAGTTTCTAGTGTGAGCACAAGTCTTTCTAGTCTGAGTCTGAGAAACATAACGTAGCGGGATATTAACGAATTTTGTGGAAAAAACATTGTGAAATTCACCAGTTTCTCTCCTTATGTTTCTTTTATTTTCTTTATTCTTCTTTAGTTTCTTTATTCTCTTTTCTCACAAATCAGCGCACACTCACTTTCGTCTGTCGTTGTAGTTTCTAGTCTGAGCACAAGACTCGCTGAGTCAACAGACAGCCTCACGCGTGCTATCATTGTAGTGGTGTGCAAAAGATGGCAATTCTGGGGGGTCAGTGAGGATCGCTCGAATATTGCGGGCTAGTAAATGCAATATAATATTCCTAAAACTTGGTGCTGACGCGATAAAGAAGGTGATTTGGGAAAGAAAAGCGGAGACAAGAGAGAAATTAGAAAAGGTTGATTTGGCTTTTGATACTCTATTGTGAAAAATCACACGCGCTTCATCAAGTGCAACAATACCTTTTTTTATCCTTTTAATACAACTATTTTTTATCATGACATGGCTTTAGTAAGCTAGAAACTTTGTATACATCTACTATGTATTTCTGTTAAAGATATCCTCGAATACATACTGCTGAAATCAGCGTGCACCTCTAAATTGCAAACTTAAAATCTTCATTCCTAAGCTGCTCGAGGTTGTGTACAGGTCTGCGCGTGTGATTTGACACAATAGAGTTTCAAAAGCCAAATCAACCTTTTCGAATTTCTCTCTTGTCTCCGCTTTTCTTTCCCAAATCACCTTCTTTTTCGCGTCAGCCCCAAGTTTTCGGAATTTCATTCTTTTCTTGAAGGCTCCCTTCACCTTCATGTAGTGTTCCCCGCGCATAAATCATCCAACACCACAAAGTTAAAGATCCTGGTCTGCTATTGCCAATGTGATGAAATGGTGTAGTGGAATGGTGTTTGCCAGGTGCGCGGATAGTCCGAGGTTCGACACCCGACAGGTGCATTCACTTTTCTTTTTTTTTTTTGCACTTTTTTCATTATATTTTATGCATTTCGTGGCCCTGAATGATGGAAAAATCGCGAAACCAAAATGGAATATGTCTTTTGATCTCCGGAATCCTATAGGATGGTCAAATTTTACCTATAACCTTTCTAAAGCATAGCTGTAAGCCAAAATTAAGCTTATTCTCGGCTTTTCACATGTTTGATCGAAACTTTGTCAACAGCAAGTGTGGCTTATTCGCGAGCGGAGGCAAAACTACCCCTAGTACGATACTTCATTTATTTCTTTCGACAGCCCCCGCTTTGAGATTTTTTTGTTTGAAGAAAAAAAAGGAGTAACCAGAACGCAGCACAAATCGGCCACATTTTTGGTCATATTTCGATTTGCAGGCATAATACCGGGATGGCAGACCCACTATTCGAAAGCTAATTTCATGTGCTATTTTCTGACGGGTTAACCGACTTCCAACTCCCTCTGGGAGCTGAGATCTCGAAAAGAGGTGCGCGCATATGGGTCAAGTAAAACCAAATCAGCGCAGCGCTTCGCGCTGCGCGCAATTTATGAGGTGCACTGTTTAATAGATACTACGATACTATGCACTAGATACAATGCACTAATAGTTATATGATGTGCTCTCTGTCTCCTTGCTTTTCTCGGAATATCAGTAGCGAGGTAGTTCGTAGTTTGTAGTGTGCCCATCACAAGGGCGCGCTGAGTCGATAAGGGAATGAGCGGAGAGTGAAAGACAGCAAAGGATCGAGCGAAGACAGGGGGATGACGAAATTCGATAAAACAAGGATGACGACTCATTGTCAGTGATATTGTAATTCATGGAAAGTGGGACAGATGAACATCACATATATGGCCAACTTCGTGGTTGTCCAGTCAAATGTCTCTGTGACAACGAACATCAATTACATCTGAAGATCATTGATCACGAGAGTAAATGCACATTTTTGTGCCTGTTGATGTGATGAGAGGCAAGCCGTCGACTCATACTAGTGAAAACATTCAATGAAACCTCCTTGATTTTGCGAGTACGAGCACTCTGTCTGCCGATGACTATGTATAGAGATTCCTCCCAACTTTAAGACAGTTGACCGAGCGTTGAAGTCTTGACCGAGACTATGTTGGTAGAATGACTACTTTATGAGCTATGTTTCAGGGAAGAAATATATTCAAACCTTCGCATCCACAAGACTGTGTGTTTTATGTAGGTATGGATGCAATTTTTTAAAGTTTCTCTATCATCTGAATTTCTTACACAATGCCGCAAACAATGCCGCCAGATTTAAGTACTGATTCTTGTGTGTCCTTAGACGAGCATTTCGATGCACAACTGATTAAATGGAACGGTTTATTCTGATAACGAACGCCAGACCGGGGCGGTTTACTGGAGACAATAGTTAGAATTCTTAGCACAAGAATAGTTACAAATATCGTTCTTAACCGATTATAATGGTGCCAGGTTGGTCAAATTGATTGCGTAGATGGCTAGAATGGTTTCAGGATGGTTAAATGCATCATCGTTTCTGGTTCAGGTTGACTCCATTCAGCAGCACTTGTGCTCAGCATGGCACGCCGCGGTCTTGTCGCACTTACAACCATCGGTGGCACACTTGTCTGAAAGCGAGTTCATTATGACCACACACACATCCTTAGACAAAGAACATTTCTCGTATAACGGCATTTCTAGATATCACAGAATTGTTTTTTTTGGAAAATTTCATGATTTACATTATTGCTCTCATTTAAAAGAAATATATTTCACCATTGCAGCACTTGCTCTCCTTGGGCTTGGCGCAGTTTCCGGCCTTGCAGCAGTCGCATCCCTGAAATTTTACATTATTATTCATTTCATTTTTGTATTTTATGTGAAAATGAATACTATTTTAATTAAAATGACTTTAAAATGACTTATATTTATCAAATGTTGCATATTATCTATTTTTCAAAAGTTGTTGCACGATAAATGACGACGATAGTGTCTGTCAATGATTCTGAAAGTATTGCTTTTCCTGATGTAAAATGTATCCTAAATGGTGTGGTGTTTGTCGATCACACTGAGATCGAAGCATAATACTATGTATGTAATCCCAAATATCAGCATAATCACTTTGCATCCGGAGCAGCACTTGCAGTCCTTTCCGTCGTTGCAGCCTTAATGGAATTTGACATTTTAAATTTTTTAAACACATTTACTTATATAGAATCCATAAAAATATGTATATTTTTCAATATTTTTAGTAATTATTAATGACTAAAGTAAATAACTCACAGGTCATGGTTGTTCTGTGGTGGATAGGAGGAAGAGTGGTCGGGCTCTGGTTGATAAGTGCGGATTAGGACAATATACAGGCAAAGGGCAACGTGGGCCAAGACCAGAGTCGGAGGGGGAATAGAAGCAATGGGACTAGACGAGAGACCACGCGATCTGAGGAGAGTTCAGACGGTAAGGGAGAGAAGGGAGAGTGATGGAATGTGGAAAATACGAGAGTACAAAGAAAATGTTTGAGGTAGATGTGAAGCGACAGCAGACAGCTAAACAAAAGGACTACCAAGGGACTATGAGAGAAAAGGAGACGAGTGAGAAAGGGAGCAATGAGAGGACGCGTGACTAGGTGAACACGAGATTAGAACAAAGTACAGCTGTACGATAAGGCGAGGTGAAGCCATGATAATAGAATGGCCTATGCGGACCAAAGAGCGAAAATGTGTTGTGTGACCCCCCCCCCTTCTTGAATCATAACAGAATAATCGTTTTTTTTCAAAATACATTTATTTGAAGAAGAAAAAACAGTGCCAATAAAATGTTTTCGTTTCATACGCTATTATTTTTATGATAAGTAGAAGACGCATCTATTTTATATGCAGTTAATATCCTCTTGCTTTGCACATGAATCAATTATTTCCGTGGATTCACCATATTGTGGGTGGCCCATGTCATTCGAGCCTCCCCATTCTCGTGCGAGCGGTTATCAATGAGTTTAAGAGACGACCGCTCTAAGGAGAATGGGGAGGTTGGAATTGTATTGACCAACGCCCACGCTAATTCACCACAAGTTGGATCTGCAGCCCAAACATTTCTCTGTCCACTGCATCTTGTAGCCCTGTACTCTGTACACATTGCGTGTCCTTGTATCTTTAAAGAGACGCCCGTGACTCTCGCGCGCGTCCACAATGATGGGGTCGCACACAATGTAATCACTTTCTGATCTCCACTCTCTTTTCGGCCGTGGTCTCTCCTTGATCACAGAAAAGAATGGAGAAGAAAAGAGTCAAACATACTCCCAAGTCATGTGCTGTGGTAAGCAAGCGAATAATCCTCTCGGTTGCGATGACTCCTAGAAAGTGATGTATGACACAAATTTGCGTCAAAAACATGAAAGAGAATGTTTATTCTTAAGTCGTCTTTACACAAAGATTATAATTATCGATTATATGCATGGGCAGTTGATGATGAAATTCAAGAAGTCTGTCGTCAAACTACTGTCAATTCTTTCAGTGCATGTGCTCCTGATGACACTTGGCCGTCTTGTCACAGCGGCAGCCGTCCGAGGCGCAATTGCCTGAATGGAAAGATATCATTACCCTTAATTGCTAGTGATCTGACTATCATTCCTGACTCTCTTACTGACTCAGCAGTACTCAATTCATGATCTGAATTGAATTGAGCCAGAATGTTCGCCGGCACGTTTCATAGATCTACATAAATTCTCTATTTAGAACTGCTAATCTACTGTTGAGCCGTTCTTTGCAGAAATATGAGCGGTAAAATATTTTAGGTCTGGGGTCGAGGGATGAAAAAATTCTCTTTTACCATAATACATCATTTTCTCTTGTCTCACCAGTGCAGCACTTGCTGTCCTTCTCCTTCGTGCATTGGCCGGTCTTGCAGCAGTCGCAGCCCTGAATAATTTTTAAAATGGATTGCTGAGAATACAGTAGGCAGCTGAAGTCAATTTGATTGGTTATTATTTAAAAACTGGCGACCTCGCAGTACGAGCACCATCTGCAGTCCTTTCCGTTGCCGCAGCCTTAACAATCAATCAATCATCTTATTCCTTATAAATAAGGAACGTCTCGATCAAGGATTCAACACTCGGTTTATTTTCTTGGGAGGACTCACTACAGAGAAGAATTGCGACGGAATGCTTATGACTAATCGAAGACTGCCCTTGATCCCCAGAGCGTATGCTCTGACACGGATAAATATTGTATTGTATTGTATTGCAATCATCTTATATTTCAAAAAAGCGCAAAATATGTGCAAAATACCTAGACTTACAGGTCAGGGGCATCCTTAGAAGCTTGAGGTAGTTGAAAATAGTTGAAAGATGAAAACTCTTCCACTGGTAAATTCACGTCCATAAATGTAAGTCGAAAGTAGATGTGAGCCGATAAATGTTAGTCAAAAGTCGATTCTAGTCCATAAATGTTAGACGAAAGTCAATTCTCGTCCATAAATGTTAGTCGAAAGTAGATGCGAGCCGATAAATGTTAGTCGAAAGTCGATTCTCGTTCATAAATGCTAGTCGAAAGTCGACGCGAACCGATAAAAGTTAGTCGAAAGTCGTGTCACGTCCATAAAAGTTAGTCGAAAGTAAATACACGTCCATAAATGTTAGTCGAAAGTCGACGCGAGCCGATAAATGTTAGTCGAAAGTCGATTCTCGTCCATAAATGTTAGTCGAAAGTAAATTCACGTCCATAAATGTTAGTCGAAAGTAGACGCGAGCCGATAAATGTTAGTAGAAAGTCGATTCACGTCTAACATTTATGGACGTGACACGACTTTCGACTACCATTTCTCGGCTCGCGTCTACTATCGACTAACATTTATGGACGTGAATTTACTTTCGGCTAACATTTATGGATACGAATCGACTCAATTTTACGGAGACGAATCCAGTTCAATTTTACGTCGACGAATCGAACATCAGTTCAATTTTACGGAGACGAATCGAAAACATATAGGTTGTTCAATTTGGATAAAAACTTGGATCTATACATAACTTTTCATCCTCTATCTTTTGACTATGCGATATGAGGGTTAAATCTAACGTTTAAAAAATTGTACTTTGATCTTTGATCTTTGACGGAAAATTATGAAATCGCGGCTGAAGTGTATCCCACCCCTGGGAATGCTACCCTGAAAGTTTCAGACCTGGGAAAAGTATTTGAAGGTATGTGCCACCCCTACCTCCAGTCTTACAGAGAAAGTGTTTGAATTTAATCCAATTTTATTCACCGTGTACGAACACTCTCAGCCATTGCATGTTAGTGGACCATGTCATAAGTTGTCACTTGTTTGTGGCATATCCGGATGATGGCGAGTGGTCGGAGATGGGGTGGCCGGCACTCGTCTCGGAATCCTCCTCTAGAAGGGACTAGCCAACCAAGAGGAGTATGGCTACATAAGGAACGTCTCGATCAAGGATTCAACACTCGGTCTATTTTCTTGGGAGGACTCACTACAGAGAAGAATTGCGACGGAATGTTTATGACTAATCGAAGACTGCCCTTGATCCCCAGAGAGTATGCTCTGACACGGATAAATATTGTATTGTATTGTATTGTATTGTATTGTCATAAGTAGATAGATGCTGATAGTGGGTATTGGGTCATATTCGATCCTATGTGGATGCAATTCACTCGCTCCATGAAAAGTTATAAGTTAATGAAAAATAGGAAATGGCGTATGAAACAACCTAATAAAATCTCATTTACCTCACATTCTCGCATGATGGAAAAACACACACGTGACTTTATCCGAGTGAGGAAACAATTTGTATCAAGTCTCAAAGAAGGAGTAAGAAATATATAAAAAAAACTCCAACATTGCAACCAACGTCGTCAGTCGGCTACAGAATTTTCTCACACCTTGCGCTAGCGCTAAATAATCTTGCTTCGTTGTTATCTATTATATACTAGGGTTTGTAAATCAGTGAAATGCATGGACAACCGATGGTTTTGACGAATGACAAATGTACTTTAGTGCCTATTTAGAAACCTTATAAAGCCCTCAGTTTGTCTACGGTTTCCTTTTTCTTCTTTTGTCTGCAATGTACAAGGACGAGCAGCTTGATGTGAGAATATTATCGATTGATTCGTGAACAGAGCCATGTTTTGTTTCAGTGCTTCATGCGTATTGTCAGCTGTACATTATTCGATAAGTTTCTTGATTATTGATTTGCAAGTTGAACTGAAGGGGGCTTCGCGGCTTATTTCTGATTTTGTCACCCATCAAAATTATGATTACTATGGTTAGCAGTTTGACTATTTTATGGGTTATGTTTCAATGCAACTATATATTTGAAGATGCACACTCTGTGAAACATAACCCAAAAATCATTCAATCACCCAACCAGGATGACTATCATACTAATTCTCGACTCTACATAATACTCACTATTTAATATCGTATTTATTCTATGTGGATGGAGTAAGGCAGCAAAAATAAATAATTAGATTCAAATTGCAGATTGGCAATGACGTGCTGGTGTACGGTATTCTCCATGACATTTCCATTACTTGTTTACAATTTCGTCTACCGATTTGTGGCCGTGGAATAGTGAGTGTGGCTATATATAGGCACATTCTAGTTGTCTTGGGCTTCATTAGTTTCATATTTTGGATAGACAAAAGCAGATTTCGTTGAAAATATTTGCTATGACAATCGATGCATTGTCCACAGTCAATATCTATATCTTTTTCTTGAGACGTAAATCACGATCGGTGGTCGGAGAAATGGCAAAACGTAACGCTAATTAAAGAGATTAAACAAAGTACTGTCATCGGCCAGATGAAGTCTTCGTACTCGGAAATACAACAGGGTTGCATGATATGATGATGTTATATAAAAATATGATAAATAATAAGAAAATGCCAAATGATTTTTCGACCGTACAACAAATATGCGTAACCAAAAAGGCTTTTTTGATTTTTTTAGCCCCATGCACCTCGAACACTTCAAGAATCCTCTTGTCATAGGAGTGCTGATCTTTGGAGTGGTAGGACATGCGATATTCTGGTAAGATCTTGCATGAATCATTGAAAATAGCGTATCACATAGCGAAGAAGAGGATAAGATTTATGGTTGTACTAGTCTGAGAAGATGTATAATATTAATAATGTTTCTTGGGCAAGGAACACAGTGTTCGTGTCTATTTATTAGGGTGGGGAAAAGTCAGCATTTCATTCCTCTCGCGCTGCCTTTCGGTGCGGTCAAATAGTCAGCGCTGACTATTTGCCCAACGTGGATTGGATATCTCCCGTTAAAGTGAAGATTTTTCTTTCAAATTTTCAGAGTAGCCTTTAGATGGCATAACTAAGCGATTCTGATATTTTCAGGACGTTTCACAGGATTTGAGGAAACTGAAAATGGGAATTTTTGGCTCAAATTTCCAAAGAAGCTCTAGATGACAATCCGGAACTACTCTGAAAATATCAAATCATTTCGTTCAGAACGAAGCTCATGGCTAATGGTCTACTCTGACGTAGAAATAGTCAGCGCTGACTATTTCACTGCGCAAATAGTCAGCGCTGACTATTTGCGCGGTGTGGAATGAAAGCGCGAAATGCGCTGCCTTTCGCGCTGCCTTTCCCTACCATACTATTTATCCCTTGTACTCAGCACCTTAAAGAACAAAGTCTTTCAATTCCCTTCGTAAGAGTAAAAATTAATGAGTGATAACATGCTTTACAGGTAATTACCAAACAGATGGACCCTGCCATGGAACAAAAAAGTCAAGATCGTTTTGCTGGTCCAAAATGTTGTGTGTGGGGTACCACCAGGGAAGTGTATAAACATGCACAATAGGTTTGGTCCATAACCTCCCTGGTTCGCTGCGGCCGCTTTGTCGAAATCTAGGCCAATACGCTTTCGGAAGCTTACGTTCAAAAAATCATAACTCGAGATCCAGAAGGCTTTTTCGGACATTCATGAAACTGTTCGAAAGCTCTCGTCTCGCTCTATAAAATATGCTTTTGAATTCACAGCTGACTCTTTTGGAAGGAAAATTTCATCTGAAAATGCAAAAAGTTCATTTCACTCAACAGTATTATTAATAGCGTGGTGAAAAATTTTCTCATTTGTGCCAGTAATTAAATAATCGTATTTTCTAGCCCATTTCAAGAGCTACAAAATCCGCTCTGTATTTACCCCAAAAACGTGCGCCCAAGGTGAAATCATAGCGAAAAACTGCTAAAAATTGCAAAATTTGACGAAATTCGTCATGCTTGACTGAATGTAACTCCTGAGAAACTTGACATCAGACAAACTTCCAACACAAAAGTTTCTTCCCTGGACTTGTTCTTTAAGAATTGGTGTTAAAATATGGGTGTCACGTTGAATCAAATATGGCCGAAATTGTGTCTGAATTTGGATGTCATGTTGTATACTACGATGTCGCTTCATTTGATCGTAACTCAGTCAATTCTTAATATTTTTCGATCTGCTTTTTTCCATTCGATTTCTCATGAAAATCTCTTTTAGGAATGTGCTTTGTCGCTCATTTTTTTTCTGAATGTGAGTGGCAGCATTGAAATGATAAAGCATGCATGCTGACAATTGTCATTCACTTTGCGTTCCTGAAAACAATATCTCGATACGTTTGTCGCAAAACGTTCTATCGGATTCTCCGTTCAATTATCTACAAAACGACATGTTTTACATTTCAAAGTTTTCGAAAAGATGTGCTGCAGATCATTCAGCAAGCTGAATTCGTAATCGATTACGAAAATTTGAATCTTTTCAGTAAGATGTTCGTCTAAAGTTTTCATAAGAACTTTTTGAAAACTTTGAAATGTAAAACATGTAGTTTTGTAGATAATTGAACAGAGAATCCGATAGAATGTTTTGCGACAAACGTATCGAGATATTGTTTTCAGGAACGCAAAGTGAATGACAATTGTCAGCATGCATGCTTTATCATTTCAATGCTGCCATTCGTATTCAGAAAAGAAATGAGCGACAAAGCACATTCCTAAAAGAGCTTTTCATGAGTGGAAAAAAGCAATAAAAAAACTCAATCGAATGAAAAAAAGCAGATCGAAAAATATTAAGAATTGACTGAGTTACGATCAAATGAAGCGACATCGTAGTATACAACATGACATCCAAATTCACAAGGGAAGGTTCCGAACTTACCTCGAGGTTTTTGATCCTAATATGTATTGTTCGAGAGCCCTTGAAGAGTGAACAATAAAACTACCTTTACTTTTTCCCGTGGCCTTTCCTGCAAGAAGATATGGAAAAAATGGTGAGAGTGATTTTTTTGAAGAGCGTGATAGGGCCCACTTTTTCTTGCTCCCCATCACCTGGGGAGTCAGAAAAAATAGGTCTCTAAAAAAATGTTTTTTTCATCCCCCCGGCTTGAAAACTTGGAAATTTTTCCGAAATTTTGGTTACGGGGAGCCATGTTTGGAATTTTCTACAGCGAGAACCAGGCTTTACTGACGGACATACATACCAGAAATGGATAGAACTTTAGTAGTGCATTGCACAAGTTCTTTGACAGGTTCATTAAAATAGGTTTAAAGAGGCGGTGAGTGCCTGAATGAAGGAAAAATGAAGAAAAAATCGCTCCCGATGACC
>JACMIF010001395.1:0-24203 GCA_014805445.1 Diplogasteroides magnus | reverse complement strand
ACCAACGGGAGGCGTCATCTTCGAACGGATTCCAATGTAGACCCGCGCAGCGGGCCGACCAACGGGAGGCGTCATCTTCGAACGGATTCCAATGTAGACTCGCGCAGCGGGCCGACCAACGGGAGGCGCTTCCCCTCAATTGGGTAGTTGGTATGCCGGTGCGATGCACCGGCGTCCATATTATTCAGCGTTCCGTTTAAATATATCTCGAATGCAGTAATAAATTAATGGATTTCAGCCCGCGCTGCGGGCCGACCTGCGGGAGGCTCTTTCTCCAATAATTGCAGATTTCAACGTGTTCCGCGCATTTCTACTTGGAATTACGAACGCAAAGTCCTTATGCTTGAATGAGACCTCTTACCCGGACGGACTCCATATCACTGGCGGAACGAAGCTCACGCAGTGAGCGTAGTTCCGCTAGTTTGTGGATAAGATGCAGATGAAATATGATGAGGAAGCGAGACAAAGAGGAGTTTACATTGTGGGATCATGTGGGTGAGTGGACAAATACTCATAGAGAACACTTAATCTTGTATCAGATGGGATTCCATACCAGCTGATATAGGAATTGACTTTCTCAAGAAAAAATTTAGTGGAATTCTTGCCTATGTCGAAAGTGCAATGAAGAATAGAAGGGATGTAAGAAGGGAAGGGAGATTGAATTGAATGATTGACTACAGGGATATTCATTCAATGCAGCCACTTATCACTCACTTATAATGGGACTATCATCAATTAAGGAAGATAAACTAGATGAAGTGAGAAGGGCAATTATGCCTGGAGGAATACCAATGTCAAAGGAAAAACCACCCAAGAGGTTGAGAGATTCACAAGAGTCTGATCATATCAAATGACTACAGAGCAACATTGTGGCAATTGAAAGAAAAAGACCTGGATGCTTGGGTTCTTCCATTCTTACATGTTAGGAGCTGACAAGGCAATACATTCTCATATCACTATGTAGACTCTTTCTTCAGTCTGTTATACAACGAACAAAATATCGTGATTTCATAGAGAGAGGAGATAGACCAGTTGTGGTCAATACTTATTTTGCACTCAGTGATGAGTTCTCATATGATTTTGAGATGATCTTCTAATCCAGGTTCATTCTTCTGGGCCTCAATCGTTTCCTTCTGGTTCGCTGCTTTTACTCTCAGTTGCCAATATGAATTCACCAGAAAGATTCTCCATAAGTATCCAGAACAAACATCATTCTACATGTTCAAGGTTCCATTGTGATTGTCTACTACTAATGAGAGTTCTCATTCAGGAAACAGGTCCTACCCTCGAACAAATGAAACAATCCTCATGTTCGTATCACTTCTATGGAACAGGATGGCCAGAAGGAGTCAATCCTGATGAATGAAGTATCCCTACTCACAAGGTAATCACGCCCTCATTCTATGCACTCCATTACCCTTCAGGAAAGGGTTGTCTGTCGTGGACCAGATCCTGGTTACATAGGGGCTGCTGCATGTGCTGCAGCTGCAGCTGCTGCTTTCATACATGATAGAGACAAGATGCCGAAAGAGTGAGGAGTGATGGAAGGAAAGATGAGAAGAGTGATTCAGAGGAGGAGTCTACACACCAGCCATTGCATTCAGAGGCACGCGCACATACGAGTATCTAGAGGATTACGGTATCACATTTGAAAAGGAAGAAGGATGAATAGATTGAAGAGTGTAGTTATGAATGAAGAATATATTCAACTAACAGGAGTGATAACAGTAAAGTCTGGTAGATGACTGCCTCCAGCTCTCGGATGATTAGACAGAATGACATCTCCTGAACACTTCTCAATCATCATTATTGATTGATTTACTCTCACCGGGTCTGATTCCTCCTTCTCCATTATACTCCAATTGGAATTTGACAGCATACTGCATTCCACCTGGAGGGAAATGATCGTCTGCAAGGGGGGGACTCAAATACCAAGATGAACGGGAATATGAGGGGCATTGGCAACGAGTCCTCCTGTTGGACCAAATACTGCACACGAGAAATCAAGACGCTCCTGAAGAGTACAATCAGGAGACTATTCAAGTGGAGGAAGGAAGAGAACCTTTATATTGGTAGAAATGGAAGTTCTCTGTAGGACTTGTCCCATTTGTTCTGCCAATGACATGAAGCGATTGGAGAAAATGGACAAACGAATTGGATCAACCTCAAATTGAACAAGGAATTAGATACATTTTGGTTGTCATAACCAATATAACCAAAGAGATGACAAACAAATGAATACCTCAGTACTTGACTCTTCACTTGTCTTGCCAGTCAGAACAATTCGAATGTTTCCATCAGAAAGTGCAGTTGCAACAGAATTCGGTTCAACAAGGAGAGTGCTAAACGGAAATACGAGTGTCTCAATTGGATCCATTTCATTCTTACCTGTTCTGATCGACTAGAATTGCGGGTCCAGGTACCTCATCTCCTGCGAATAATTCCTCGATGTGATAGAGGGAAGTATTCACATATCCATCCTACAAAACATAGTTACATTGAGAAGGAACTGATAGAAGTAGCTTCGAAATAGCATGGTTCCGTGTGGAATGGTTTTGGAGGAGAGGCAGAATGAGAAGAAGTAGATAGTTGAGAAGGAACAACACTAGTGTGTTCAACAGCTCGTACCCTTGAATGAATGTATTGATTGAATGAATACAGTATCCTTCCCTCACCTCACATCATCTGCTATGATTCCTCTATCAGGAAGTGTGAATCCAAACAATCTTTCATAAGTACAAGTGAAGTTATGTTTGAATCCATCCAGATTCTCTCCTTCTTTCCATTCTGATTGTACCATAAGTGCACAATCTGTCTTCGCATATCTACATCCATCATATTCACAACGACAAGTACAGTACTCCCTGACCTTAGATGTAAGAAGTACTGTATCTCCACTTTTCCTCCTTTTTCTCCATTCAATTTGTCCCTTGCTGATTGTGCCAGTGTTATTAGTGTAGAAGTGAGTGTTTGTGTGTTATCTGTAGTTGATATTGAATGTCTTTCCCTTCCTTCTTTTACCTTCATTCACTTCCACTCCTGATGATTCTTGTGCCTCAGCTACAGTATCCGCCAATGCAATTCCATATGCAGATAGTACTCCAGAGAATCGATGTACGAGTACCTCTTGTATTCCTGAGAGTAGTCCTCTCCTTCCCCCTTCCCCTTCCCCTTCCCTTACCCAATGCCCTTGCCACTGCACATGCATGTTGTCCCCCAGCACCACCAAAACAACACAGAACATGGGCCTTTGTATCGTATCCCTTTGCCTGACAACACACTCAATCATCATGAGTCAAAGACAACACCGACATTTGTGCCACAATGGTCAAATGACAGTGGTTGTTTTCACGGTCAATTGCCCATTTAACCATTATGGCGCAAAGTCCATGACTGGGTTCCTTTTCCTACCTGAGTGAGTGCACGAATTGGTCTGCACATTTCTTCATTGGCTACTCGAATGAATCCAAGGGCAATCTCAAAAAAGAAGTTCTACTTCTGATGGAAGAGTACTGATTACCTCTTCAACAGTGAGAATCTTCCCTCCTTTTACAGTCTCATATGAATTGATCTCTTCAGTCAAACGAGTCATGGCAGACAATGCACCTTCCCTTCAAATAGACAATTATACAAAACAACTAAGATATGGACAGAATCATTCGCTCAAATGGTACCTGTCTAAGGGTTCATCTGCATTGGGACCGAAGATTTGAGGGAAAAGAAGAGGTTTGATTCTTCCGAGGACAAGATTTGCATCTGTTATGGCAAGAGGGCCTCCTTTACGATAACAAACGGGTCCAGGATGAGCTCCTGAAGGGTACTGTAGTGTGATGAAATGGTAGATTGCACACCAGCAGACTCTGGTCCAACCACTAATCTTCCCTCATTGTAGAATAGTCGAGAACCTCCTCCAGCAGCAACAGTCTTGATCTCCAACTGAAAGTACTCAGGAGATATAGCCTTGTTGAACATTCGTAGTTTCGGTATTCCGAGACTCTGTCCTTTCTATTTCCTCTGTTCTCATTCTTCATTATTTTCGGTTCTTGAGTTCCGAAAGGGACATTTGTCTCACGAGCGATCCCTATTATTCAAAGGACAACGTCATTGAGAGATTGTTTGTCTCAATCCTCCATCTAATATTTTCGACAGGTCAAACGTCCTTCATTTACTTCTCTCCCGTATAATGAGTCTCCCTTCAGTCCAATTCTCGTCATTCATTCCCTTCTTCCTCCTTCTCTTACCTGTGGAATCTGTATGATGACACCAGCTGTTGTACTCTGCATTACATGATCAAATGAACCAGCATATCGACATATCTCAAAGTGTCATTGAAGAATGAAAGGGGAATGATATTCATACATCAGTTGATGTTCCTCCCATATCAAATCCAATCACTGGTTTCTTTCCTTTGTATGCAGTCCTCGCAACACCCACAACACCTCCTGCAGGACCAGAAAGAATGGCACGTGAACCAATGAATCTAGAAGTATTCATTCAAAGACAGAACACCATGGACTTTGCGCCATAACAGTGAAATTGACACTTGAGCCGTTAAATTATGGCCCACGCGTCCATTTCTGTCGTTCGACTCAATGTCTTAGTGATTCTCTCACCGGGATACATTACACAGTCCACCATCACTTTGCATGAATTGTACAAATGGCGGTTGTTCGAATGCTCCCATGAATCCTTTTATGTACTCTTTGATCTTAGGAGTAAGATATCCATCGACACAGGCTAAAAGAACAACATCTGTCATATCCACCCATAAACACTCCCTACTCACTAACAACAACTCTTGGATGTACTAAAAAGGACTACTCATTCATTCACTCCCTTATGGGTAATAACTTTCCTTCCCCTCCGTAACTCATTCATTAGTAAGTCTTGCCCAATCTCCCCATGTTTCCAAAAAGGTCCGTATAGTATTTGAGAGAGACCATAAATCTTTTCCCTTTCTTCTCTTACTTGTAAGTCCTCTTGGAACACTTTTGATCATAGGAATGATTTGATGTGAGAGTGATACATGTTGCAATCCTTCTTCTATTGCCAGTCTCCCCACTTCCAATTCGTGCAATGGAAAACTGAATAGAATGTCTCCGTATATTACCTCACTCTTTACATTATTTTTTTATCATAAAGCATTAATGTTCACCACCTCTAGAAAACAATTTGCGCAAGAGCCAAAAATGGTATCATGATCCAGACAGACACCCAATATAGCACCCATTGTACCACTCGAAGAGTCTTTCATTATAGACAATGAAAAGGTCTTCGAGTATTATAACACAAGTCATGATAACGAGGAATTAATAGATACTGTCTACTATTTGTAGTTCCTATTTGTACGAATTATCTCATAGTTGCGTGTGAATGAGTGGAAATGCGTGGATTGAAGATGTTAGATTGTGCTAAATTGGACTTACATGTGAGAGTGAAGAAATACAACAACCACAGCATCAATTCCATGATGTCTGATGGCCCTTAGAGATTGTCTGACTCCTTCGACATTCAATTCTTCCTCCACCATCACCTTCAATGTATTCTTTCTCTATTTAGACCCATCCCTTGTGAGTTGTCCTCTTCTAATTCTGTTACAAGACCTCTTCCAATTTCATTTTCGACCCTTTCTACGCCATTCTTGTATGGAATTGTCACTTTCTATCACAAGGAACTGTCATTTGCATTCCTTTTCCTCTTCCATAAACAATAACCGTTCCTCCATTCCATTTAACTATTCATGACTGATACAGACAGTTGTGGTCACCTTTTGTCCATTTGTAGCAGTGTCAATTCTCTTTCCCTCTTGCAATTCTTCTTCCTCATTCAATAGAATAATTCTCTCCTCCACTTCATATACTTCCTCATACAGAACCTCAAATACACATTATTTATACTCGCGCGCCTCCTTCACTTACGCCGGGAATTTTGATGTCCAAGGCAAATATATCGGGACGGGTTTGATTTCCGATGTACAGAAGATCCCCAAAATGACAGAATTACAGTAATCTTGAGATACCTTACTTGAATCCCTTAGTGATGAGGAGTGCAATTCGTTGTCCTTTCCTTTCAAGAAGAGCATTCGTTGCTACAGTTGTACCCATTCGAATCCATGCAATATCATCTACAATCACTGCTGTAGAGTGTGGAATGAGTATTATCGAACTGATTGGAATCTTTGTCCCCCTTGGTAGATCCAATCCTTTTTCCTCTTGTAATACTCTTCTAATAGCTTCTGTAGGGGCATCTGGATAATTGGAAGGATCTTCCGAGAGTAGTTTGAGTATTCGATTAGATCCATCTTCACGAAAGATGCACACATCAGTGAATGTTCCCCCACGATCAACTGAGAATCCAAAACGAGTCATCCTCAACATTCATACTCATTCCAAGAATACAATTGTGAATACAACACTGCTTTCGTCATTGTGGATTGCTAAGGAAGACAAGTAGACCGATCCTCACTATCCACACACGAATTCTAATTACTTATTTATTATTCATACTGCATTCAAGTCAATCATGGAAGCTCCTCCCAAGAATATTCTCAGTCCCACTCATTTCATTCTACTCAATCGCCTACCCATCTCAGGATTACTGTAGATGAGCTAATCCCCCTGTACTATGTCGGCTGTCATTACGAACCCTTTGAATAGATTAAGCCATAGCAATAACAATTGCGTGTACATATGATTGCGTGGGAGAAGGTCAACTAATCTCTATTACGAATGAATGTTCTCTTCTATATATACTTGAGATACTCTTCCACAATGCGTCTTCTCACTATCACTCTCCTTCTCACTATCATTGTCACATTCGTTCACTCATTCGCACCACTCGACTATTCATCGTAAGTGAAATAAGAACAAGAATGAAGATGGAATGATACAATTTGAGATCGGAACTGGAAGAGGGTACACCAAGTAGACTACTCCGTTCAATTCTCAATGATGGTAGGAAGAAAGGGATGAACGAATAAATATATGCAATCAGGTTCGTATGGTCGACGTGGAAGTGGAAGAAGACTCTTTCCATACTACAGTGGAATGGGAAAAGGAAGACGTTAATCAATGAGAAGAAGGACACATGTAGATGGAAACCCTTTGTATATCAATGACACTTGGCACAAACGATGGATAAAGAATCATGTGTTACAAAGATGTGCAAGAGAAAGATAGAGTTGCATAAGAATGAATAGAGATGAGTGTCATTGAGAAAGGGACGCCTTGATATAAGGGAACTCTTGATAAGAAGACATAACATCAACACGATTGTCCCGCTAAAATCGTTATCACTTGGTTGACTATCATCCTCACAGAAAATAGGATTAACTGCATGACATGTACCACTCTTGAGACACTCGAAACTAGAGCGAAGAAGGTATAAACTACAAAATATCTCCCATTCAATCATCGTCGATGTTCAACTAATTTTTCGAGAACGTGTCTAGTTTCACTGCCGGAATATCGGCATCGTGCCATTTTGCCACGTTCCCATGTTGGTATCGTGCCAGAAATTCTTTGCCAAAAAGTTCTCTGGGCAGCCCGGCCGCGAAAATTAGCACCAAGGCAGCATGGCCGTGGAATGTTACATTCAGCAAATGCGGATATCGAGAACGACGAAAGAAAGCAAATCGAGGACCACAAGAATGAGAATGTTGTGTACACATAAAGAGAGAGAGATAATGAATACATTTATAAACTTTATTTGCTCACAGATAAATAGGGAATGAGTGGCACATCAAAAAATGAACATATTATTATGAGAACGCACACGTGAACATTTGAGTGAAAGGGAAACCATGACCTACCGAACCAACATTGACCCACAAAACAGCACTATTCGTCAAATCACACCTTTGTACTGAAAAATCTGGATTTCTTCACTTTATTTTCTTTTCTATTTTCGGCGTTTGATGTACGTTAGTATCGAGTCTTCTCTTTAGAACGATGGCGGAGTCACCTCCTAATACTCCTGAGCTTTCTGGTCTTCCTGGAGGAAGTCCTTGTGTGTGTGGAAGCGTTCCTCTTCTCTCAGCCAATACTCTTGCCGATTCTCTTGGTGTGTCACCATTATACAAGCAGGCAGAGTAAGTCCATTTCGATCATTATCTATATTGTCTTGAATATTGTAACTTTCATTTTACCCGATTCTCCTAAAAGCTGTTGTTATTTTAACGGAATTCATATTTTCAATGCGCTAGTTGAATAAGCTTCACAATTTTGGGATTGTAGTCAGAAACTACAAGCAGTAAATAGAATAGCTCGGCTTTATCAACAGAACTGACCATATAATGACAGAATGGCTTCTCATTGCTGACTGGACTGTTTTGAGTAATGCTCGATGGACATCAGCAGCAAAGGCATACAAGTCATCACGTGCACATTCTCCCACTTCTGCGAGAAGTTTCGATGAAGAGGACAGTCTCTCACCTCTACAAATAGTCATTTGGTCATTCAATCAATTGTAATGTCAATGTATTCAGATCAACAAGATTCGTACTCCACTATCATTGGAAGATATTGCACGAGAGAATAGAAGAAGACATTTTGAAGAGGGAGGATTAGTATCTGAGGGAGAAGGAGGACCACTTGAATTGGAGGTACACTTTCATTCTTTTGGCAGATAGAGCATTCACATATTCATCTCATCCGGATTCTCGCTATTAGGGCGGGGGTATATCCCGATCCCGCGATGAAACAACTTCTTTATGAGTGAATGGAATGTTTCCATAATTTCGGAATTTCAACGGAATTCCATAAACTAGTCATTTCCGGTAATTTCACTGCCGATAACTCGGGGTATCGGGAATGAGGATCACGTTATAAGTCATATATTGAGGCAATTGCTGCTGTTCATGAATTGGCAATGGAAGTGGAGAGCATTTCTGTGAGTGAAATGCTACCCCGTACAAGAGATCTCATCTTCGTCAATATCAAGACTCAGGTTGTATTGAATGAATGGATAATGTAATGGAATGATTGTAGGAATCACAACCATTCACATTGGAATTGACAATGAAAGGATGGAGGGTTGCATCATGTCATTCTGATTGTATGAATGGTGACTATACAAAGGTTCCCTTCACTCTTCATTCACTTGATTCATTCTGTTCTCAGGTTGAAATGCACACGAAGTACTATTCGAATGTTCGTGAACTTCTCTCTGTCATTTCTCCCACTCATCATTCATCCTTCCATCAAAGAGTAACTGAAAGACTTTCCATGATGGTAGAAGCTGATGCTTGAAACACAACAATTACTCACATTCGTATGTTCTCATGTTGTATATGCAATATTATACTAACCAACCAATACTGTCATAATTAGTGTCCCTTTATAAGGGTAAATACAAGTAGAAAATGAGTAGTTATAGTCTCAATAACCTCACTGTACTGGTAGCTGTAGCATGTATACTCATAGTCAGTAACACAAATGTCACACATTGTGTCTGCTCAATATATAACTGCCATCCCATAGTCATAACCTTGTCGCATACATGCAAATTCGTGCTTTATACCATTATTTACAATATAATCTGTACCAGTTCAATGATGAGATCACTGTATTAATAAAATATATACCCTTATGCCTAACGATCAAGTTACAGTAATCACTGAGGTAATGCTTGATACACACTTCTCAGAAGTCTCATGCAAGGGTAACACAGTTCCGCGGATCCCGTTTTGAGTCCATTACTTATGTAGACGAAGACAAGATTATTTATTGGATCAACATGAACCATTTGACCTCCATATCCAGGATGGCCAAATGTATAGGCATTCTGAAAAAGAACATCCAATTGAATGGAAAATACTCCACTCACAGAAAGTGTCGGATGAGCCTCATAGAAGAATCCATGGCCTTTCATCAATGGATATAGCACAACCTACATGGGATTGTTTTCATTGAGACTACTTGTGTTCTTTGTACCTTTTCGATATGCCAGGTATCTAATGTTGGCTGATTGAGTACAGAGAGTGTCGTATTGGAAATGATACCACCCTGAAGAAATGTGAATGAAATAGAGTGAATGGATTGTACCTGTAGAAGAATAGAGAATAGTCTGGCAAGTGAATCAGCGGTGGCAACTCCTGTTACAGCAGGAAGGGGAAGACCAGCCACATCAGGATCATTCAATGTTAGCATATCCTACAACACACAACAATCATTCGTATCTAGGAGGTCACTAACATATCCAAAGTTGATCCATGAATTAGTGGCTACGATCTTCTCAATGATTCCATCAAATCGTGCATGCATTATACCCAACATTGCAATGAGACGAGGATCACGGATGACATCTCTGAATGAAGAAGATGATTGAGAAGTGGAAAGGGAATGAATGACCTTAGATACTCGAATGATGATGGAAGTGTGAGTCTTGCTGCACGATGAACTTGTGATGGAGACAATCCAATTGAGACATCCAAGTCTGAATAGTAGACAATTGTACTATGCACTGAGATAAGGACAAGTTCAGTATGACCCTTATCGTACATTGTGCACTCAAGACTCACCATACACCTCTGCTATTTCCTCTCTGAAGAATGTTGCCATATTCCTTCCATCGATCTGAATGATTATTGATTGAATGGATGAAAGAGTACTGTACCTTCTTGAATAGTTCATCCAGAATGAAACCAAATGTCACTGCATGATATCCACTTGCAGTTCCTGGAATCCATGCAGGAACAGCCCTTTCTAGTTTCCTTTTGATCCTTTCTGTTCCTACATCTTCTATGTGAATTCGTTCATCCAGATATGGGAGACCCGCCTGTGGACAGTCATTGTTAGTGAATGGAGACTACTCCCACCTTATGTGTCAATACATCCTCAATCGTTGTTCCATTCTTCCCTTCTTGTCCATATTCAGGCCAATATTTGACTACGAAATCATCATATCTAATCTTTCCCCTATCCACCAGAAGTGCTACACAAAGGGCAGCCACAGCCTGTAATGGTCATCTTCCTCTTGTCTCTTTTGTAATCCTCTAACCTTAGTAGATGAGAATAACATAGAAGTAGTGTCCTTCCTCCATAGTCTATCACTCGATGAATCTGCATGTCCTCCCCATAAGTGAACCTCAACAAATGAATGAGAAGTGCATAAGGATGACCTTACCTTCAATTGTCCATTGTGGTAGACTGCCACTGACGCTCCTTCCCTTTCCAATCCTTCTGCGAAGTTCCATTCGAACGCCTTTTTGACAATGGAGAATGATCCTTGTGTTTCTCCTCCGATTGGATGTTGATAGACAGAAGGAAATGAAGATTGCCAGAAGAAAATAGCGAAGAATGCAGATGATAGGGCTATTATGGATGAATTCATTGTAAAGAATGAAGGAAGGAACGGAAGGAATCACTGATAAGAGAAGAAGGAAAGAAGGACAGAACGAACTGAACTGATTGGGGGAAACAAGTCACTTCACCCATCCTTCCTACTTCCCATATCTCTTCCCTTGTACTGTTTGCTCTCTGTTTCACTCTGACACAACACAAACTTCTGTGTTCAACATTCCCAGATTGGAGTGAAATGGAAGGAGAGAAAGGGGAAGAGGAAGACGATGGGGGGAAAAGATGATAGACATCTGTTAAGGTTGAATCATGAGCAAGTTAATGAGTAGTGGAGTATGTCCCTTAGGGTTGTAGTCACAAATTTTAGCTTAGGTAGTAGTTTAACCCAATAATATTGTTGGTAAAGAGAAGAAGTTAACAATGAATGGGAGTGACTGCGATAGCGAGATATGTACAATGAAGTGACTATTCACATATCAATGGATGACCAATCCACTCAGAAACTATTGTCAAATGGGAAGAGTTTCACCGTGAGAGTGACTAAGAAACTCCTCGGTCATCACAACAGATAAAGGTTACGTGAACAGATTGCAGAAATAGAGATTCAATGGAAGTCTGTTCACTCTTGCACACAAATCAATTTCATGTCACTTTTCTAACATTTATCAATGGAAGTGTAAGACTCCTTAATTCACGTCTACCTAAATATCGAATTGAGATTGACGAGGTTTATAAATCGGTAGTAAAGTGCATTTCTCATTCGTCTGAGCTGTTGTCTCTACGTTATGGACCGTTCTTTGCCGCGTTTCCGCGTTTCGGAAACGGTTTTGCTGGTTCTTTTGATTGCGTTTCCGAAACAGCAGAAATTCTCGTTCATCTTTTTTCCTAGTGGATGTATCAATTTTCCACCAACTAGTGAAATGTTCGTCTCGAGGATACAAATCTTTTTCCTGTTGACAGCAAGTTGATACATCCATTGGGAAGGAAGTTATGGCGTGTTTCGCGTTTTTCGTAACATGTTTGAACACGCTGATAGTGACTCTCTATTATCTATCTCATAATGTCATAGACCACGGAAATCAAATGAATGAGAAATGCACTTTATTACCGATTTAGAAATCTTAATTGAGATTTTTGATAGAGCGTCCACAATTATGTATCGTGGGAATGCCGCGGGAACCAAACGATCTTTTTGTTGGACTGAAAAGCTAAGGTGAATAAGGATACTCTATTGAAAGTGAAACATTGTGTTGATCAATTTGAGTTTAGTTCTGTAAAAAGAAAAAAATGTGAAAAAATAACAGTCGCTCATAACAAATTGTCAATTTTTGTTCGAGACATCTCAGACATCCGAAAACGTTTCCCTTGATTCTTATTCTTGTGTTGATCTGTTTATTGTAAGATTCACTTCAAAAACACTGAGCACTTTTATCGACAGTCAATGTATATTTATTGTTCCTTGATTCGAGGAGATGAGATTTCCTTCTGAAAAGGATTCTCATTCACTTTCTTCTTTCAATTCAACTGACTATCGAACACATTCACTCTTGGAGGATCCTCTCTTTGGAGTTGTACGAATCTTCAATGTTCGTTTCTTCTTTTCCTTCTTCATCGAAGTCGAACTGCTAAAGGGAAAAGTGATTACTCATACGATATCGAATCTTACTCAATCTTCGTTGAATTGTCCATTTTGACGCTTCCAAGATCCTAAAGTGAATTTCATGAATGAATTCGATATTTTCCCGGCGTCTATTTCAGTTTGTCCATTGTGTTGTTATTGTAAGTTAGATACACGCACAGATAAATTTAAAGTAATTTTATCCGTTTTATTTTTTGCGTGAGTTTTCGATAACTCAATTTGCCTGGAAGATTCCCTCATTCAATTTCTCATTGGGTACCAACCGGTTCTTTAGAACCGATTCCTTCATTCGACGGTGTCTTCGCTTCTTCGTTTCCCAGTTGAGGAATTCCATCACCCGGAGTCTCCTGGAGGTGGTGTGGTGGTTAATTGGGACATTTAGTTCAGGAAGGCCTGTGTTCGATTCCCTTTCCCTCCAGCAAAAACTTGCCTGAGGTCCATGGTAGGGCTCGTTGGGATCCCAATCGAGTGGATCAGAGTAGTTTATTCGATTGACCTTAATGGAGTCCCTTTCCCCTCATCGTATTACTTACTCTTACTTTGTATGCACTTGTGATTATTACGTGAACATAAGTGTAATCAGGAATGTCCACGTATTGTAAAGTGTCCAAATAAGTGAGAATCTTGTGGAAATGTTTCTTGGGACAGTGCTTATACAGACTAAAAGAACGATTAATCCAGTTCCGAACAGAATGTCCCACTTTTCCTGCATAACTGCGTCTGTCCGAGCTTCTTCCTTCATCCTCAGAATCTAAATAACTACCATAATCTCTTCTTTCGTTGTGGAAATCACCTCATCCTTTTTGTCTCCTTTATAAATGCACCAAGGCAACATTCCACTTGTCCATTCCAACGCCATGTACATCCAGGACTCCAGATCGTCCTTTCTCGATTGTTCCTACAACGAAAGATTGGATTACGGTAGTCTCTAATTCCATCCACCATGTATTTGTGTGCTGAGATAGCAGAATATCTGGCAGTTCCTCTGAATGGAGCCAAGTCTCTTGGAAGTCTCATATCCTTGTCCTTAATTCATTTCATTCACTTTTCCCCTTTCTCTTCTCTTTTCACCCCATCAGTGAATCTTCTGCTCAGCCCAAAATCGAGAATGAAAACAACATGGCCGTCCCCTTCATCCCTCAATGAACTATTTGAACCAATTCAAACATTCATATTCACTTTCTTCCCATAACGAAATTTCCTGGTTTCACGTCTCTGTGTAAGAATCCCGCCTGCAAAGCCATTTCTCCTTTCTGGATTCGAACCAGGGCCTCGGGACCAATGGAACGCCCATCCAACCACTCGGCCACCCTCACCCTATGAAGGTTCTCGATGGAACACAGACACTGTTCCGCCATCTTGAGGGCCGTGTTCAGAGTGAATTTCATATCTTCTCTGTCCACTCGAAGATCCCAAAGATTCGGTCCAAGCTGGAATGATTACTGTAGTCAAAGAGAGTACTGTAACTGGTTACTGTACCAGTTTCATGACGAGAAAGTTGAATCTTCCCTGTACTCTTCCTCTGTCAATGGGTCTTGCGAAGTGTTTACTGTGTAGTTGAGCAGCTGCTCTCATCACTTTGCAATCCATTATCAGAACCTAAAACTTCCGACTTTTAACAATTAACGTTGTTTAACGGCTCACGAATTTACGTGCGTTTGCCATTTCACATTTCATCGCGAACAACTTTCCGTCGCTTTTCCGTTCAACCTGAATCAGGGAATTCGAATTGCAGTTGGAGGGATGCGGTAGTCGACCTCGAATACGGCTCCGTAGCCTCCTTTGCCCAGTAGTTTCTTCACCTGAACATGGTCTGATTATCGATTTATCCTGTGATTACGGTATCTCACCAAGTAAATGTCTCTTCTGGATGGAACCTCCTCCCCATCTTGTGGTGGTGTTGGCTCTTCTGGTTGTTCCATTGGATGGGACGACCGTCCTGGATGAGGGAAGGGAAGGTAAATGAGGAGGGAGAGGGGTGATAGGATGGAAGTGAGGAATGATGAAGGGAGAAAGGAATATGCAAAGATATAGATGGAGTTCAAATGTTCAAAGATCATTCTATAGTATTGAAGGCAAATGAAATCCTTTTTCTTCATTCACTAAAGTTCATTCTGCCTCTCTGTTCTCTCATTCGCTCGGTCGTCTCCAATCATAGACGTGCCAGCGTGGTGGAGCATACATGATGAGGGAATGAACTTTAGAACTTCATTTGCCTCCACTATTCCCCAGCCAGTCAATCAATCGATAATAGGGACCATGCTGATTGTCACAGTAAGAGGAAATATTGCAGTGATCAATCATTATGGAATCAAAGTAGCCACGAGAGAAAGAATCATATGAAGTAGATTACACTCATTCAAAGTTTCACCAAGACTTCAAGATAAATGGAAGATAATACGAAATCCAAGTTTAGCATCGAAGAACGAGAAAGAAAGACAGAAGGATGATTACGGTAAGTGGAGAAGACCAAGAGAGAGATCACAACAATCATGTTCCCTTCCCCTTTCCCTTCCCAATCATGTTCCCTTCCCCCCACCCTTTCATGGTCCCATCACTTCTGTACATGAATGACTCAATTTTATGTTCTCGCAGACTTTATCAATTGATGAAAGTCTGGGCCAATTTCAATCGATCGTCTTCACTCCATCTTATTACGGACAGATGTTCTTGTATTCCTTGTCAAACTTTCCACCGAATGAGCGCTGCAAACCTGCACATCAAAGGAGAACGCGACGCGACCGCAACGCGTGAGTACAGTACTCACATGAAGATATTCTGCACAAATTCGAATGCAGAACAGGTACTGCTCCTCGTTCGTGAAGCACGATGCGCGCTGTCTGCGAAGCCAACGAACGACTTCAGGCATCTGAAGGATTACGGTAAGTGAGTGATAACCTCCTTCTACCGTATCCCCTCCCTCAACTCACAACAACTTGTTCTCCTTTGCTCTGTTGTAGACATCCCATTGTGTAGTCGAAAGCAGCCAGGACCGCTGCCCTTCCAATTCCAGCACTGTCCACCGCCACGATTGCAGAATTAGAGTCCAGCTGAAGATCACAACTTTGACCCATTGAACCAGCTACTGTATCCTTCAATATCACATGTTTAACCCGCCATATCCTTCCTACAGTGACTCCTTCAACTGACCATTTTGTTCAGCCTCAGAATTTGTCTCGCGTTCTTCTGCGTGGACTTCTCCTCCCATTTGTCGTAGTGGTAGAGTTTGACGATCTGTAGTTTGATCTTTGATCTTTGATATTCCGTAGTTTGATCCCCACCTGCGAGTTACTGTTTCCGTCAGGCACGACCTCGATATTGAAGATTTGTTCGTCCGACGTCTCTTCCATCTAATGAACATCGATTGAAGTTTGATCTCTCCTCTTACAGTATACCTTCATAGTCTTGACGAACATGCCTCCGAATGTCTTGTAGTCGTTTTCCTTGAGAGGCCAGAACTCGGTACAGAGGATCTGGATAGAACCTTCATACCTCGTTTAAAGTATACTAAACAGTACTACAGTCATCCTCATTCTACAGTATCCCCACCGTAACTACAGTCTCCTTCATTACCTGATCGTTCTCTTTCAATCCGCACAACAGTACTATCGCTGCCACCTTGTGCTCGTAGCACATCCTCCAAAAGTCCCCTATCGTATTCTCCATCGGCGCCTTCAATCATGTCTAACTCCCAAAGGGAATTCTACAGTAGTCGTCAACCTGTGTCAATATGAAACGTCGTTCGCCCAGCTTCGGATCGGCTACCCAGTTAGCGTGAATGTACGTTTGAGGTTCTGGGAGAGGGACTCTTGTACTGTCCAGACAGACGACATCCTGAAGGGAAGTCTACAGTAATCAATCTGTATCGATGCCATACATGATATCGATTCATTTCCAAGTGCCTGTTGAATTCATTGTATGTGTATGATGGTGCAAAGTAGTTGGCAACGTCATTCTTGAATTCCTCGCCGATTTTTTCCTGTGCTGAAGGGATTACGGTAGTTCGGTAGGTCAACATTCCTACTCACTTAAGTTACCGTAGTGTCTCATCCACATCTCCACTGCTCCCACTGCTCCTTGTTCCCAGTGTACGGTAGTGGCTGGAGTCACAACAGGAATTTCTTTCTTGACCTTCTTTTTCTTTCTTGAACACGAGATTCCCATCTCGTCCCTCTCCTTCTTGTTCGTTGATTCCTGAACGGAACGCAGGGTTACTGTAACTTCCGAAACAATTCGCACAATGTTGCTTTTCTTGTTCCGTGTAGAAAGAGGGGGCCTCTCTGCGTCGACCTTGTTGCTGCTCCTTCTTACAGAACCACCTCCCTTCTTCTTCTGAATATCGATCGATTGCATACTGTGAGGGCGCATTACGGTACCTTTGGCGGCATTGCGGCGTGGGCCGAGAATGGGAGGAAAGGAAATGGGAGAAGACAGAGGGGTTTTTATAGTAGACGACCGAGTTGCATAAGAGACGACGGTAGAATGTTCAAGACTGTCACGTAAGAAAGGGAAGAAAACGTTTGAGGAGTGTGCGCCAATCATTAGTGTTCAGTAGTGTGGGGGACCGAATACTAGTGTTAGCTATTTCATTTTTTCGCGTCATTCTCACCTCTGCCCGGTCGTTTCGCACTTGCTAAAGACGACCGCACGGGGAAGAGTAATGACGAAGAGTGAAACCAAACACGCCGAATATCGAATACGCCGAATATTTCGAATATCGTGCCGGCCACCCCTACTCCTGCAGTCACCCCAACTCCGGCAGTGGCCTCCACCCGCATATGCAACACCCAAGTGACAAAAGCGAGGCATGACATAGGGTTGGTGGTCGGGGGCGATGGAGGTGGTATATAGCCGAACTGTTATACCCAATATACTACGATTTTGTGTGTCTCTATTTTCGCACTATTTCGACGTATTCTGACACACAGGGTGCAATTTAGCATATGTTTCACGCAGACTACAGTTCAGTTGGGAAGCATATTAGGGCATGAAAAATCTGCAATTGAGAAAATCTGCAATTCTCCCCATATCGGTCTCTCCTCATCTGCCCGGTTGTCTCTCGTGTGAAGATAGCACCGCTCGCAATGAGTGAGACAAACAGAGTGAATCGTTCTGCCTACCCTACTAACTACCGTTTTAGAAACCCGAGCTGAAAGTTCAACACCTCTTTAATATCCTTGTGATTCAGGCCGCGGGGGGAAGAGGAGGAAGAAGACTCGGAGAGCACGTCTCAGTCTCACATGACTCTTGCAACAATCGTAGCCGCAAATCGGTCGAAACGTGAAGAACATCGGGAGAAGAAACCAACTGAAAAGACTCGTTATGAAGGCATTACCCTATCTCTTTAAATGGGCTACAGGAAAAAAGTTGGCTGATTTGGCTTAGGAGAAGCCATGAAGGGACGCGGAATACCAAGAAAGAAACGATTTGGCTTGCCTTCTTTTTCTAAAAAGATCGTTTTCTGGCATCTAAAGCCAAATCGCGCAGAGGAAAAATAAGAACCTTAAACATATACACAACTACCGTGAGTTCTTTGAGGCAAAAACATACACAATCTTCGTTTTTCGTAATTATATAAGATATCCAGGCAAAGCAGTGAACTATTTTTTACGCTTCATATATATTAGGTTGGTGCATAAGTTCTTGGGAACACTACTGTCACATCGATTATCTTCGTCCAACCTGATACCATTGCCCATAATTATCATAGGCTCCCCACACAAGACCTCAATAGCAGCCACCATCACCAGCCTATTTCGCAATAACGCGCCGCTGCGCGATTTTTCGAAGTTGGCATATTCGCGCGCTTTTTCCTCCTCTTCAGAACATTTAGATTCGCCTTGGCTCGAGCAAAAGAGCTACCTCGAAGGTCTCAACGGTAAATTGTGTAGAGCCGCCAGTTCATATCGTGCACAAGATAAGACCAGCACCACTTCTGAGGCAGCAACGCGTCCAGAATAGGCAGGGGAAATACGCTTCGAGTGAGATAAGAGGGACAAGAGCGAGCGTGTGCACACATGCTTGCCCACTTCTCTTTGATAATTGCTTGCCGATTCAATTGACGATGGCACTTTATGCCCTGTGATTGATCCTGAGAGTTGCATACTATAAGTATATGTAGCTCGATTTTTACCAATTTTTCTTGACATGATGACTGTCCTATATGATATTTGAACTTGCGCCGTCTTACTATTAGTAACTTCAATCAATGCGCAATATCCATTTCACTCCTACGGCGCTTAAACTGTTGAATGGACTTGCCTTGCATCCCCACGAATCGATTCGTTTGTGTCCAGATAACAGCCATAAACATTTTCCGGATGGAGCCATGCCGAAGTTTCGCGCTTATTCTTCTGGTCGTTTTGTTGCCTGAACTCGCTGCTGACCCATATTCCCTGACATGGCAGCCTGGAGCAACCAAATACACTTGCGATAAGTTGATAGGGAAAGGTGGGGTTTTTTTCCTTTTTTTAGTTTTTTATAATTTTTTAACTAAATTTAGAAAGAAATGGAAGTCGTTCGGAATGGAAGTCATTCGGTACCAAATGCATTCTTATTTTGGACGACAAGGTTTCGTGGAGCAAATCACAACAAAGTTGTACAAACTGGGTGGTGACTTGATTCTTGGTTCATTATGTGTTTGATAGTCAAATTTGGTTGTCCAATATAAATTGATAAAAACTACATTTTTCATTCTTCGAATTTCCACTAAGCTGTCTTCGCAGCGTTCGATAGATAACCGCTCTGCGGAGAGTATTTGGAAAATATGGGCATTGTACGTTCAGCTACTCCTCCTCTTCTCCACTGTCTGAGCAGTCGTGGATGCAATTACGAACCCTACCAGAGGTTGGAGGACGGTTCTGGACAGCATTGAGGTAGTTACATTCCATGTCATAATCAACATTTAACGTGTTTCGTTGCGTCTCGATTGGTGTGTACTAGACACCCTGAACCGCCTCAAGAATTTCTTTTCTCCTATACATTATCGAGCGATTGCCTCTCGCAGCTGATAGATAACCGTTTGACAATAAATGAGAGAAGATGAATGCACATCATGAAGGCGATTGCAAGTGTGGACTAGTGGCGTATATGCTAACTGTTGCAATAACACCGATAAGACCAGCAGCATTGAGGCCACAACGTTTGATCAGCATCTTATCAGCTATGACTCAAGTGAACTCTGACGTATGACGCGCGTAATTTGTTGTCATTCTTCTCCGCAGCACTATTGTCTATCAAAGTGTAAGACAACCCACACGCGTGGAAAATAATGACGACAAATACAGTGATTTAGAACCGCTGGCGCATACTTGAGCATGATAGCGCCTTGACCAATTTCATCCTTATGGCCAAAGAGCCCAAAACGCACTTGCTATGCATTTGATTCAGGTCAACAGCAAACGAAACGCTCTTTGATGGTTTCTAAATCTCGCCGATCTTCTCTCCAACATGGGCGGACATTGAACCACAGCGACTAGAAGCAAATCTTTGCATTGCCATGGGTAAATAATTTCTGCGTTAGCGTTTCTAAAACGGTGATTTCATATCTTTTCATTCGTGTAATCTCCGAGGAGACGGACTACCATGTTCGTAGAGATTATACGAAAGAGAAATGTCGTTTCAGGACTATTCTCCCAATTTCAGATTTCGATTGTCTATCCTCAGTAAGCAGGGGCTGGGCCTTTGTGAATTGCTCCGAGGAACTGAGAACTGCTTGCGAGACGTTTGCCTGCATCAGTGGTAATGTTTTTCAATTTCCGCAAATATCGCTTCATTTGCATTGCTTTGGTGGTAATGAATAGGCGTTCAAAATGGGAAATTTGTCGTCATTCTGATATATTTATAGCGCTGCGGAATAAAATGACGGCAAATTTGCCCATTTAGAATCCCCGATGATTGTAATGATACGAAGCACTTTCAGAAAACGGAAAAGACGAATTTCGATGCGCCGACAACTCGCGGTGCATTCCTGCTGCGGCAGTCAACGATGGAATAGAGGACTGCATAGACGGCAGCGACGAGATGCCAACGAAATTTGGGAATTCACAGAAACTACAGTATCCCGCAGTGAGCAATCCACTGTACACATGTCCATTGCCGGTGGTTTGTGCATTCCTTTAAAATTTTAACTCAATAAAAATAATAGCATCTAACGGAAGTCCAAATCTTGGACGTGGGCGGATATGCAGAGGGAAACAAAATTAAATGGAGCTGCAATGCAGGTTTTATTTACATTTTTGATTTCTAATTGACTATTTTTATTTCGCGAAGGGTTCTGGCCGCTAAACGAAACGATTTCAACGTGCAATTCAACAAAGCTGTGGGATCTAGTCATTGTGTGCGAAGGTGTGATTCTTTGGTTCCTCCTACACGTAGAGTGCATTTCTCATTCGTCAAATCCACTCGGAGCCGTTGTCTCTATGTTCAACATACAACCGCTCTTTGCTTGTTTGTTAGATGAATGAGAAATGCACTCTGCTACTGATATATAACCCATATTCTGTACCAATATCCCCTTATGGATGACTTAGAGAGATCCAGAACATCAATATTTTGATTCTTTTCAGGCCTGGCTTGTCTCACGCCACCACCTGATCGGCTAATATCCTTCAACGGCACGCGCCATGGAGCCAGAGCCTACTACAGCATTCCAAATGCGACAGGTAGATAGTAGTTTTCTAACTTGATAGTAAAGCGCATTTCTCATTCGCTTGATACACTTGGAGCGATTGTCTGTCGAATTTAGAGAAACCACGAAAATAGACGCATGATAAATGCACTTCGCTACAGATTTAGAAACCCTAACAGTTTGTCGAATTTTTAATGCACCAATCTCATACGATTTTTTCAGAATGGAACGAAGAATTGGCGGCGGTCAAAGTCTGTGACGACGGGCAGTGGATCGACTTCGGAGAGCGTATGCCATATGATGGGTGAAAGGCATCCGTTCGATGGACATTTGCGCCCTAAGAATGAAATGTATATTTTCACCGTCATATGATAACGTATTTGCCCATTTCACCATTACTGAGCAATTATCCACGACGTTCTTGACTTTCACCCAATAGGGAAGGACAACACACAAGAATCGGATTAATCTGGAGCATTTTAGAATATTGCTTCGCATATTCTTTTCCATTCGGGTACTTTCTTGAAGCGGCGGTTCGAGAGAATGAAAAGAGGACTTATAAATGCATTGATGTGAGCTTAATGGTCATTATAGAGCATATAATTATGGATTTTCAGGGCTTTGATAAGCAAGTTGATGACCCCATCTGTGTGTCGAATCGAACGATTGATCAGCAGCCTGTGTGTCGTCCTGGTTGGCATTCATTGTCTTTGTTAGAGTGCCATGATTATTAACACCATGATGCCGATGATATCATCGGCCCCATCATCGGTCCTTCGATGATCATTTCGATCCTTCCTTTCGATGGGATCGGCCGCTCGATCCGATCGAAGAGGGAGGGATCGACCGCTCAGCATCGGCGATGGGATCGAAAAATGATCATCGAACGGCCCACCCTAGTAGCCACACTGAATAGAGGTTGCTGTCAATGGATGAAGAAATACATAAGTATAATCAAAAGCTCATAAAAACATACATACCAACCTAATAGATCAACTTGAGGCTAACATGAGGCTATTGACAAACATCATGTGTTTTCTTCAGACAACACTGCAACTTGCGTTAATGGACAATTGAAGACCGTTCCGCCCTTCCTGCTACCAATCTGCGAATGCAATTCAGGATATCAGACAGACCCGACTAATGGGACATGTGTGGGTAAGAAGAAGGCATGTAACAATATTGAGCGCAAAGCGTTATCTAATAAATATTAGTCAAATTTAGAAATTAAATTATAACCTTTCCGCCATTGAATGATGATGTTTGCAGTAGCAAGCCCATGTATAGCAAACAAGATCGTCTGCACAGGAGGAGGTACATGCGAAGATTACCCGTCAACGGTAGAATAGTTCGATGTTCTTTTTTCAATGGATTTCAGAACGAGAACATTTCTCGCTAATGTTTTAAGGTTCTTTATTGGATAGAGTAGCCCCAATAACTTATGAGACATGATTCGATTTTTTGGCTACTAGTGCGGGAGGTCCATGCAATTATAACTTCCCCATTCCCCTCCGAGCTGTCGTCTCTTAATTTCATAGACAGCCGCTAATGGGAGGACAATGGGGAGGTTTGAATAGCATTGTCCTCCCACACTATTGCCTACTTTTCACAGGGCGTCAACCGGTGCGTCTGTAATGGCAACAATACGTGTGGCCCATTCAACGGGGACCCTTCAAGCTGCGACAATTCCACTTATTTCGTCCACCCTGGGCAGTACAACAAGCAAGTGTAAGTATGTGCTGGTCAGTCTTACGCATGAATTCGGATCAATAACCCATCATTTCAGCGAAAAGATGCCTCCTTACCGATATTCCCTCAAACTGCCACGTGGCTCGGGTCAATGAGAATGTGACAACACTGGCTTCATATTATGGTTCAAAATGCGGAAATATTGTTATGAATATATCTTTTTTCACTTCAGACAAAATCGACGTGTACTGCATTGCAAGTAATAACATGACCGTTGAGAGCACTGCGATTTGCAACGATGGAGTTTGGACGGATGTTCCGAATAGTGCGTTTGTGTTTTTCTCTGTTTGACTACCAGCCGTGAAGTTTTCAAACAAATACAATAACTGCAATATTAAATATCATTTACAGACCAGTGCCATGAATATGACGGGCCGGAATTCATCCAGACAGGGCCATTTGACCCATTTCAAGAGGTTATAGTGCGCTGGAGGCAGACCAACACACCGTCACCTTTGATGACGACCGTCGCACCATTCAAAGACATGGAGAGTACGATTATATGCGATCCGTATGGGAAATGGAGCGACAATCCCCCATCGGGTGGTAAGTGAGATTTAAAAGGTTTCATCAAAACCACTTCATCACATTTCAGTAATTTTACCAAATGCATACTATTTTTAAAAAGGCTTCTTTTGGAAAAAAATATTCTAAGAACATTTTTCGCAGATTGTCACGAAGAGGAGAAACAGAAGGCTTTCAAAGTTCATAGTTGCCGTGAAGACCACTGATAATTTCTCTAGCTGTATTTTCAGGAAACGAATTTTCCGGTCCAAACGAATTATGGTAATGCATGAGCCGTGTCATGAACAATACCAGGCCCCAGTGAGATACTTCCCAGCCAACTGAGTTTTTCAGGGCAATTGTTTTTGAAAAAAGTGAAAAATAC
>JACMIF010001394.1:0-24227 GCA_014805445.1 Diplogasteroides magnus | reverse complement strand
ATACCGTTCAAGCGAATTATTAATGATCTGATGCATTATTGCTCGAATCGCCAAAAAATTGGCGAGGAATACGACAGCGCATTGGCGCTAAAGAGGCGAAGGAGGAGGGAAGGGAAGAGAGAGGCGAGGGAGAGGGAGAGGGAATTGCCGGGATTAATTGGGATTAATCACCTTCGCGGGATTAATTTGACTACTTCCGGTAATCAGTGATTATTTGCTCTCTGGCATTAATCTCTGATTGCAGTCTCTTGATTAAGTAGTCTCGAGATTACTTCCTTCAAGTAGTCACGGGACTAAGTAGTCTTCGATTAATGAGTCTCCCGAGCCAGGGATTAACGTTAATCACTCAAGTAGTCTAACTGCCAACCCTAGTTGAGACACATTTGCTCGTATTTCATTTGACATCACTAGTACCAGCAATAACAAGTCCGTTTTCCACAATAATACAAACTCTCAGAACAATTTACAAACTTGGCACGCGTTGGCGAAGAGCAAGTGGATGAACATGTAGTCGGGAATGTCGGTGTACTCTGCAGAGAGCAAACTACAAACTGCAGGGATCAAACTACAAACCCAGTCCGTACAGGTAGTCCATGATCCTCTCAAAGTTCCTGCGCGGACAGCCCGTGTACATGCTGCAATGATTACCGTCATGGACATTTGTACCATAATTGCGGCAGTGAGAAACACCAATATAATGCGTCCCAACTGAGCGGTTGCAATTGACTATTAGGGTGTTCGGAATGTCCTGTGCCACTGGGCAGCATAATACAAACGGAATCAGTAGAGCATTCCAGTAATAAAGAATTGTGGGACAACTATGGCTAGGGTCCATTCTGCGTGAAAACGTACGTTGCCTTAAGCGTATCGTCCGTGCGAGCATCCTGCTTTATTTGCAGCACCTGATTGTAAATGTGGTCGTTATTTTATCCGATCTCTTTTGAAAAGATCAACCGCGACTTTTGGAGAGAGCATCTCGCTTCGAATTCAGTTCGCTTCGACTATCATTTTATCGCGACAATGACCCTGTTATTAGAGGCCGCAAATTGCACGTCGTTCGCACCTCGAAATGCATTCCATTTCTCGAAGTCGTTCGGAGCGGTTGTCTATCAGCGGCGAGAGACAACCGCTCCGAATGACTTAGAGAAATGGAATGCACTTCGAGGTGCGAAAGAGGTACGATTGGCGGCTTCTACATGTTATCAAGATGAATAATAGCGTGCAGTTTTCTTGTGAACGAGTCATGTGGACCATTATATTACTTTTTCCTTCTCGCGATTCCTCGCGTACTCGCTCCACGGCAAATTGCCACTCGTCCACTCCAACACCATGTACATCATGCTCTCCAGGTCGTCCTTACGCGACTGCTCCTGGCAAAAAATTTCAACGGTCATGGGATTCGAAACCCGACCTTCGTTTTTTAAAGTAACATGTTTGCCCGTGCTAATACCGACTAGGTGCATTCGTCTTGTCTCTACTCTGCGAGGAGCTGTTGTGTCCAAAATACAAAAAAACAGCTCCTCAGAGAGGGGAGACAAGACAAATGCACTAAACGACTCATATACGACACCCTAAATAATATTCTTTTTCAAGCATCCATTGTCCTACCGAGGAGGCTACAGCACAGTATTGTGCGAAAATGGAACAATCCGGGGTTTCGCGGCGAGAGTATAAACCTCGATTTTGGTGTAGTATTGTGGTGTGCCGAGTGCGTTTTTGTTCTTGCATGTTGAAACCCCGTTTCAAAATACTGTGACAGGCAGCTCACCAATTCCATTTGCCCCGCAATCGATGAGTAGTGTGTGGTGCCGCGAAATTCCGCCTTTTCTCGCGGCGCGCGTACGTTTTTCTTCTGAAATGTACTGCATGTTAGGATACTGTAAGATCAGCTCGTCACTGCAGGTTGAAATTCCAGCAGAGAATTATCATTGTACCAAAAATAATCATGGAATCTTTTTGTCAAGAAGCATCTACAGATATAAATATTAATCCTTAGGACCAAAAATCGATACCGAATTCGTGTACAGTCTAGAAAGTCCAAAGTCGAGCATGAAGACGGTGTGGTAGTCTCCTCCGCCCCTAAAGGGAAGCATTCAATTTTTTTAATATTTCATCATCGTATAGGTATATCTTCAAAAAGCCATCTGGGGAGATTCGGAGCAAACATTTTCTGAGAACATATCTAGCGTTGAAAACTTGGTCTCTGAGCTTTTGCGGTTTTTTTAAAAATGTGGTGTGAAGCAGCATTAATGTTGATCGACAGCGAAAAATCACCAAAATCGCACTTTCTGCCCACGGCGAAGTTGTTCGGCTTGATGTCGCGGTGCAGAAAGCCAGCCTGCAAAGTATTCTGTCACGTACAGGATTCGAACCCGAGGTATCAAATTAATAGACGGAGCGCTTAACCACTACGCTACCCTGTGAAGATTCTCGATGGCGACCAGGCACTGATCGGCAAGCTTGAGCGATGTGTTGAGTGTGAACCGCATCGAATTTCGACCAACTCGAAGCGACCATAAATCCTGGCCCAGCTGAAGAAAGAGAGGTAACGACGCTATTTAATAATAAAACTGCTTTTGAAAGATAGCGCGTGTACGAGGGAGAACGTGTTGTTTGTAACAGTTGAGTGCGAAAAATCCAACCCAACTTTCAGAACTTCTCTCCCTTCTCAACTTTCCTCTCCCAAATCACCTATTTTCCGCGGTAGCTAGTGTTAGGAATATCAACCTTGTTATACAGTACCCCGGCAGTCTTATTATATTTTCTAGACGTTTTCTAAGTTACTATAGGACCAGCAATCGGGATACTGTAGGTAGTCTACATTACCATCGTCATGACAACGTAGCTGAATCTGTCGGCAACCTTGCCCCTTTCGATGGCGTGCGCGAAGTGCTTGCTACGCTTCTTCATCGTCATCATTACAGACAAGTCCAGTTGAAGAACCTGCGAATATTTCGTTCCGTTTGTATTTTCCCGTTCCGCTTGTATTTTTCGTTCCGTTAATTAATCGTACCGGACACTCTACCGACATCTTCTCGCATTTCATCGCGAACCTCTTGCCATCGCTTTTTCGTTTCACCTGATTTTTTATTGTATTTTAAAAAATAAATTACTTTGCAACCTCATACACAACCCCGCATGCGCCTTTGCCCAGTTCGGCCTTTACCTGAATTTAAATTTTTTTATTACTTTATCAACGTCGATTGACGAAAAAGTGCTGTTCAAGTCACTATAACTCCGTCAATTAACTGAAAACCCACAGTGAATTTCTCCTTCCCACCCGGGGACGGGATGACCTCGCCGATCTTCGGGAGTATCACATCTTCCTCCTCTTCTGCCTTCGGTAATACGTCTTCCTCATTAACTTCCTTTTTTGCCCTGACATGTAGTGTTTACACGGGAGTTTTGAACATAAACAATTACTGTAGGATATCGATTTTTTCAGTGACAGGGTCTCTTAACAGACCTGATTGAGGGGCGTGAGAAAGCACGCAGAGCCGTGAGTCTGGCCCGGACTTTGGCAACTATGCGTAACATGATGACTCTCTCCACTCCTTCCTAAAAGGTTGTCTATAACCGATGTCCAAGGAAGAAAATATTAACCCTTGTTTCCAAAAATCGATCCCTTGTCGAGAGTGGGCGGAGTCCAAAAGGGGCGGAGACTTTGTGGAGGACCAACCACGCGCGAGTCTAGTGAGAAGGAAGAATGAATGAGGCGGTGAGGGCAAAAGATCAATGTTCGATAAAATGCAAATGAGGCATTTGTGGCACGATTTGTATTTGTAAGCAAATTCAACGAATCTAATAAATGTTTCACAGCGGTGTGTATTTCACTAGGCGGCCCAGATATAAGAGTAGGCTAAGCTGCACATGGGGGACTTAGAGCCGCGCGGTTCATTGTTGAAGATTGAAGATTAACCATTGACCTCTCGGGTGTACATCGCAGCTCGCTACCGACTGCGCTATAGGGGAAGTGGTCGCGCCATGAATAGGAGAGTAATGAGGCAGCGGTAGCTGCCCCCAGTGAGAATCATGTCTGCGCCCCGCGAATTGACCGCCTAACCGAAAGTACGGTAGGTCTGGGAACTGCCACAGTCAATCGTCGGCGTACTGCGCCTTTTCGTAATGCACTCTCTGAGTGTAGTGTGAATCGCCGTGATGGAGCTGTTACGTAATTAGCAAATTTTGCTGTAATCGTCAATTCAGCGCCGTAGACTAGAAAATCTGATTATTTCATGGTTCCTAATCCTGATTTATCTTTTATAAAATGTAAGCTCAAGAACAGTTGTGGCAACAACGGGAGTTTATTGCACTTCAATCCTTTTATGCAATGAATAAATGTTTCCTTTGAACGAGTTGGCAGACCGTACGACGAAAGATCCTCAAAGTTCAAAGTACAAACTACACACAACAATGATTTACTAGTAGTAAGTTAGCGCGGCGTATCCATGGGGGCGCTCATTACAGAGACCTTTTTGCGGGTAATTCTGGGCGTGCTCAAGGTTGATCCTTTTTCGCTGCAAGAGTAAACTACAAACCTACAAAGATCAAACTACAAACCTGGCGATCCTTTGATTGTTCACCATGTCTGCGCGTGGCTCCTCCAGATTCTCCTTCTGCAGCTGATCATTTTCCCTCGGAGTGCCGTCGCCCGGTGCCTCCTGCATGGCGCAGTCGGTTAGCTCTTTGCCAACCGCCCGGAAGGTGCCGGGTTCGTCTCCCGTCACTCACCTCAGGTCCGTGGTACTCTCTCAACGGGTCGTAGTCCAGCGGCTTCGTGTTGGATAAACGATATCGCTGCAATGATGATGACTACAAACTCTCCAGATCAAACTACAAACATTGGCCACGTTGTTGAAGACCAAGTGGATGAACAAGTAGTCGGGAATGTCGGCGTACTCTGCAGAGACCAAACTGCAATCTGCAGGGATCAAACTACGTACCTAGTCTGTATAGGTACTTCATGATTTCCTCAAATTTCTTGCGTGGACAGCCATCGTACAGGCTATAATGGCGATAGCTGGACTTTTGTGTCATAATAATGGCAATGAGAAGCACCAATATTACGTCCTAACTGAGCTGTCGCGCTGGTCTACTTATATAGAAATGCGCTTGTATAGAAACATTGAAACATATCCGGAATCTAGAAGGGATGTCAGAGAAACGACTAAATAGCATGCAAAAACGAAAGAGACAATAGGTCGAGCCTGCTAGGTCCATTTAGAAATCCAGTTGGGATGCTTAATACAAATTAGTAATTGAGCGCAATGCAGCAATGAAGAATTGTGGGAGAACCATGGTGTAGCTAATGATACGTTATTGACAGCCGTTAATTTGCAGTAGTCTCCCATATCGCAGAGACGACCGCTAGGAATGAAGCTTGACAGCTGGAAATGAACGGCTGTCAATAATATACCAATAGCGACACCCTAGGCAAAACGTACGCTGCCTTCGCCGTATCGAACGTGTGAGCGTCCTGCTTCATTTGCAGCACCTGATTATCAGTATTGTCGTAATTTTTATCTGTTTTCTTCGGAAAATATCAACCGAGACACTTTAAGGGCATCGCGCGTTCAATTTCAGGTCGATTGCACTATTATTAAATAAACCAACATAGTATAAAAATGAATTAGTTGTTCCGCGAGTATTGCTTTTTCCCTTGTCGTCACTTGCGCATGCCATGTGGACCAATATATTACCGTTTCCCTATCGCCTTTCCTGCACACACTCCATGGCAAACTTCCACTCGTCCACTCCAACACCATGTACATCATACTCTCCAGGTCGTCCTTCCGTGACTGTTCCTGGGACAAAAATTTCAACGGTAGTGGGATTAGAAACCCCGACCCGACCAAACATGTTACAGGCTGGTCTACAAAGTTTTAAATTCTTTAACCAAATTTCAGGAGAAAGACTGCTGAGCAGTCGAAGTTTACGCCATAGTTCATAAACATGTTATTGCAGGGGCAACGGGATATTTTCAAACCAAATATTCAGTGGGGATTCGATGCTCCTACTATTCGAATGACAGTCCATTGTCCTACCAGGGAAGATACAGTCAACTCACTATTTGCTGCAGCGCCGCAATCGATGCGTAGCATGTGCTGCCGCGGAAATCGGCATGGTCTCGTGGCGCGCGTACGGTTTTCTCCTGAAATGTACTATATGTTGGGATACTGTAAGATAAATTTGTCACTGTAGTTTACAGCAGTAAATTATCTTTCTACCAAAAATAAATTATGGAATCTTCTTATCAAGAAGCAGATATTGATTTTTTTGGGATAGGGACGTAACTGCCATTTGGTAACTGAACAAAAATCGATAAGATACCAGTGCTTACCAGATTCGTGTATAGTCTAGCAAGTCCGAAGTCGAGCATGAAGACGGTGTGGTAGTCTTCTTCTCCCCTAAAGGGAAGGCATTCAATTAACTCATCTTTCATCATGTGTCATTTTGAAATGTTCAAACTACAATTTTTGTCAAATGAATTTAATCGCTGTAGCGTAAACGTTTGTTTCTTCAAAAAGCCTTCTGGGGAAATTCGGAGTGAACTAATATATTATGAGAAGGTAGCGTTGAAAACATTGTAGAGAATGCATGCCAACAAAAAACCACCAAAAATCGTACATTCTTCCCATGGCGAAGTTGTCCGGCTTAATGTCGCGGTGCAAAAAGCCTGCCTGCAAAGTATTCTGTCACTTACAGGATTCGAACCCGAGGTATCAAATTTGTAGACCCTTAACCAGTACGCTACCCTGTGAAGATTCTCGATGGCGACGAGGCACTGATCGGCGAGCTTGAGTGACGTGTTGAGTGTGAACCGCTGCGACGATTGACAAATTCGAAGCTGATAGAGATTCAAGCCAACCTGAAGAAGAGGAGGTTACGGTACATTTTATATATAAAAATAGATATAACTTGGATACTAACTAATGAGAGGGGTGTGTAATGGTTAGCGCGTCTAAATTGTTAGAGTATCAAAAGCCCAAAAAACACAGTTTCTACAGTTTCACGGAGCCACGTCATGGGGATATACGTAAGGCGTTTTACGGTAGTCTGGGTTACTGTAGGACCAATCACGATACTGTAGATAGTTTACAATACCATCGTCATGACTATGTATTTGAATCTGCCGGGTATCCTGCCCATTTCCACGACGCGCGCGAAGTGCTTGCTACGCTTCTTCATCGTCATCATTACAGCCAAGTCCAGTTGAAGAAGCTGCGAATTTTTCATTCCGTTTGTTTTTTCGCGTTCCGTCTGTATTTTTCGTTCCGATAATAAATCTAACCGGTGGATGGTTGCGCAACATCTTCTCGCATTTCATCGCGAACGTCTTGCCATCGCTCTTTCTTTCCACCTGATTTTTATTTTATTTTAAAACAATAAATTATTTTAATGCCTCATACACAACACCGAACCCGCCTTTGCCCAGCGCTTGCTTGACCTGAATTTAAAATGTTTGTCACTAAAAAAACCACGGTTGACGAAGTAGAGTAATGGATAAGCCACTATGATATCACAAATAAGTTTTAGAAACCTACAATGAATTTCTCCTTCCCATCCGGGGTCGGGATTTCCTCGCCGACTTTCGGGAGTATCACATCTTCTTCTTTTTCCTTGATTGAGGGGCGTGAGAAAGCGCGCAGAATCTTGACTCGGGATCGGACTTTGGCAATTATGCGGAGCATGATGACTCTCTCCACTGCTTCCTGCAAATTTTTTATGATGAGCAAGAGAAAGAGAATTAGTCACCGATGTGCAGTGACGACAAACAGTCCAAAAGGGGCGGAGACTTTGTGGAGGACCAACCACACGCGAGTCTAGTGAGAAGGAAGAATGAGGCGGTGAGGGCAAAAGAACAATGTTCGATAAAATGCAAATGATACGTTTGTGACGCGATTTCTTTTTGTAAGCAAATTCAACTAATGTAATTAATTTTTTATCTAATAAAATATCAAAGATTGCGTCAATGATCAATTCTGTTGATGTAATGAATCACATCATTAGGATAAATCTTTAGTAAACAGAGAAAACTAAGTGTTTTCTACTCGAACATCTTTGCAAGTTGACAGATGTGAAGAGCAAATGATATGTTGCAATTCACTGTACTGACACGATTCAATTTTCCATCAAATCACTGCGTTTTGTAAATATAAGGAATCAGCAAGAACAACGGGATTTTATTGCACTTTGATCATCTTATGCAATGAATAAATGTTTTTTGGACGAGTTGGCAGACCGTACGGCGAATGATCCTCAAAGTTCAAAGTACAAACTACAAACAAGATAGACTTACTAGTAGTAAGTTAGAATGGCATGTTCATTGGACGCGGCGTATGCATGGGAGAACTCATTACTGAGACTGATTTGCGGGTAATTTTGGGCGTGCTCAAGGTTGATCCTTTTTCGCTGCAAGATTAAACTACAAACTACAAAGATCAAACTACAAACCTGGTGCTCATTTGGGTGTTATCCGTCTCTACTTTTGGCCCCTCCTGCTCATCCTCCTGCTTCTGATCCTCCAGCCTCGGCGTGCCGTCTCCCGGGGTCTCCTGCATGGCGCAGTCGGTTAGCGTCTTGGCAACCGCTCAGAAGGTGTTAGGATCTGCTCCCGTCACGCACCTCAGGTCCGTGGTAGTCTCTCAAAGGGTCGTAGTCCAGCGGCGTCGTACTGGAGAAACGATACCACTGGAATTATTATGACTATTTACAAACTCTCCTGATCAAACTACAAACATTGGCCACGTTGTTGAAGACCAAGTGGATGAACATGTAGTCGGGAATGTCGGCGTACTCTGCAGAGACCAAACTATAATACAAACTACAGAGACCAGACTACAAATTGTAGGGATCAAACTACAAACCCAATTCGTACAAGTAGTCCATGATCTTCTGGAAGTACTTTCGTGGACAGTAGTTGTACATGCTGCAATGACTGGACCTGCGTTATATATTATACAATTATGTCACAATTGCACTATCATAAACATCAATATATTTTTTTCCTTTTCAGTGATCAAACTTCTTTCCTAATACACTACTCAAACGAGTACTTGAGAGCATCCAGAAATCGATTTAGTCCCTAGGGTTCATTGTGCGTTATCCTTGAAAACCTACACTTTCTTAACCGATTCCACCGTGCGAGCTTCCCGCTTGATATGCAGCACCTGATTGTGGATATATGTAGGCTACAATGTAGCAGTAATTTTATCAGCCTCACTATCGAAAAGCCTAACCGCGACGCTTGAAAGGAAGCGTCGCGGCTCATTGTCACATTGCTTCGCTTATCATTATACCATAAAAACGAATAACACGCGTTGTGAGAGAACCGATATGGGTCTGGTACAGAAAAAGTCAAACATTTTCTAAAAATCCCAAAAATTAAACTTAAGTAATATTATGTAAAAGAAAATTTATTAGCACATCAGATGAGCTTTTGTGGCGTTGGATAGGGAGATTTTAACTTTTGAATGTAAATTGACCGAAAATATTCAGAAAATCATAACTTTATTCATTCTCGAGCATATGAGCCGAATTTTTTCCACAACGTGGATAGTTCACACACAATCAAAACAAGAACCTAACATAGCCATAGCCTTATGTTAAAGACAATGGCAACAATATTCTCATTTTTGAGATATGTCATTTTTTCAGATAAATGAACGTAACAATTATGGGTCTCACTATGACTGCACGATTTTTTTCATGTTTAAAATTTTACACGCAATTACCTACATGTTGCGCACTGCCGACTTCTATCGATTGGGGAAACTTGAGTTATGAAATTCTGAATGTTGCCGATTAGCCGAAAATTGTCGAAAATTGTCAAATCACCGATATTTCAGCGTATGTATTTCATCGAGAAAGCCGTTTCAGACAAACTTCGTTAACAAAAGTGTCTTGTATTGATGTCCTCTTTCGATATTGGTGCTAAAAAGTGGGGGTCATGTCAGTGACTGAAAGTCCGTTTTTGGACAGCCGAAAAATCGAAAAAGTGAAAAATGAACCAAAAATCGTTACCGATGACCTATGACTTTTAGTATCAATATTACAAGAGTATTTTTTGAGAAATTTTTTGGCGCCAAGATGAGCTTCTGGAATCAACTTTGAACCGAGTTATGACCTTATGTTTGTTTCCTCGAAATGTTTCCGAAAAATCATTAGGTTTATCATAACTCGGTTCAAAGTTGATTCTAGAAGCTCATCTTGGCGCCAAAAAATTTCTCAAAAAATACTCTTGTAATATTGATACTAAAAGTCATAGGCCATCGGTAACGATTTTTGGGTCATTTTTCACTTTTTCGATTTTTCGGCTATGTCCAAAAACGGACTTTCAGTCACTGACATGACCCCCACTTTTTAGCACCAATATCGAAAGAGGACATCAATACAAGAAACTTTTGTTAACGAAGTTTGTCTGAAACGGCTTTCTCGATGAAATACATACGCTGAAATATCGGTGATTTGACAATTTTCGACAATTTTCGGCTAATCGGCAACATTCAGAATTTCATAACTCAAGTTTCCCCCATCGATAGAAGTCGGTAGTGCGCTCAACATGTAGGTAATTGCGTGTAGAATTTTAAACATGAAAAAAATCGTGCAGTCATAGTGAGACCCATAATTGTTACGTCCATTTATCTGAAAAAATGACATATCTCAAAAATGAGAATATTGTTGCCATTGTCTTTAACATAAGGCTATGGCTATGTTACGTTCTTGTTTTGATTGTGTGTGAACTATCCACGTTGTGGAAAAAATTGGGCTCATATGCTCGAGAATGAAGAAAGTTATGATTTTCTGAATATTTTCGGTCGATTTAACATTCAAAAGTTAAAATTTCCCTATCCAATGCCTCAAAAGCTCATCTGATGTGCTGATAAATTTTCTTTTACATAATATTACTTAAGTTTAATTTTTGGGATTTTTAGAAAATGTTTGACTTTTTCTGTACCAGAGTCTCCACTCAAATGTTGGTTCTCTCATAGAACGCGTGATAAGTTGTTCCGCGTGTATTGTTTTTCCGTGCAGTCGTCGTGTGGAATAGGAGTTGGAAATTGGTAAATGAGTCGTCTTTCTTCTCGGGATCGCGGTTGTCTCTCTCCTTGATAGACAACGGCTCTGCGAGTAAGAAAGACGACAGATTTACCGACTTATAATCCCCAATATGGGTCGGTTCAATTATCATCGAATACACCAGAAAACGAATTCAGAAACCAGAAAATACACTGAATTGTGTTTTTTGCCGTACATTCGTCATTTTAGTCTGCATGTAGCCAATTATATTACCGTTTGCATCTGGCCTTGCGTGTACTGGCTCCATGGCAAATTGCCACTCGACCACTCCAACACCATGTACATCATGCTCTCCAGGTCGTCCTTACGCGACTGCTCCTGATTTTCGGTACTTCTAAATATCGAACGCAAAAAACCGACCGCACGCGTCTGCAGACGCGTCGCGTGCTGCATGCCTAACTAAGGTTTGGCGAGAAGATAATTAGGATACTCATACTGTAATCGCTCTTGTGACCCTTCGTCTCTACACGCGACCACCGCGATGTTGAGAAGCTAGAAGGCAAGCATGAACGGCTATCAATGATTTTCCATTTGCGATACGCTACTGAAAATTGCATCTATCTTTCTCTGGATTCGAAGCCGCGACTTTGGTGCAAACATTTTACCGACTATGTTACAGGCCATTTGGAAAATTCAAATGTTCTGCGCGGGAATCGATCCCGCGACCTGTCGACTGATGGTGCAGTGTGTTACCGTGTAGGCTAGTGTCAGCTCACCTTTCGCAAGAGAGCCGCGATCGACGCGTAGCGCATGGTGCCGCGGAAATGTGTACGGTTTCGCGGCGCACGTACGGATTTCTCCTGAACTGTATGTTTGGGGGTTGCTGTAAGATTAATTTGTGACTGTGGTTTGAAATTGCTACTATCTTTGTACCAAAAACCAAATGTAATGTTCTAATCAAGAAGTATCTACAGTACTTTTGGAGTGAAATGTGCCATACTTGCTTTCATCAGAAACTGTGGTAAGTCAGAACATCATATCACTATGAATCGCTCGGAAACGGGAAAAAATGCCCCGAAGTTGTCAGACATCGAATCCAAAAAATTCTTTGTGGATTCGAAACCGTGATCTGTCTAGGACTTCCAGAATTTGAGTCCGATGCATTACCAACCAGCCAAGATGTCTCACCTCATTCGTGAACGGTCTACAGAGGCCAAAGTCGAGCATGAAGACTGTGTGGTAGTCTTTTCCGCCCCTAAACGGAAAGTGTTCTATTTTTCATCGTTCTTTATTTATTGATTGATTAATCTTGAGAAAAGCAGGTCATCTATTTATTCTGATATCTCGTTGCGACTGTTGCAGTAAAAGTATACCTACATATGTCTCTTTTTAAAGGCCATCCCTATTAACAAATCAAATACATTATTGTGGCGGAAATACAAAGGTTTCGTTGTTTGTTATGCATCCTAAGTTAGATTCCTAACTGAACTGTTTCACCCATTTCGTTCATTAAATTTTTGACCTCATCTCACTCATTTTGAGCACCTTTTCGTCGTTTCTCTGACCCACCAGCGCGATTTAGCATATGTTTCACCCAGACTACTTGTGGGAAAATGTGATTCTGAGTAATAATTCAATTGGGATGCGCAATAATTCCCCCGTTTATTTTTCAAAGAATCGTCAGCCAACGAAAGAAGAACCACCAAAATCGTACTTTCTTCCCACTGCGAAGTTATGCGGCTTGATGTCGCGGTGCAGAAACCCAGCCTGCAAATATTCTGTCACTTAGAGGATTCGAACCGGAGGCAATAAATTGACAGATGGGGCGCTTAGCCACTAAACTACCCTGTGCAGGTTTTCGATGGCGATCAGGCACTGATCGGCAAGCTTGAGCGACGTGTTATAGTCGAAGCGCTGCGGATATCGACAAGCTCGAAGCGACCAGAGATCCTGGCCTAGCTGAAGAAAGAGAGGTTACGGTTGTATTTATTAATAAAATTTGATAAAACTTGGGCTGCCTCGGAAAAGAGGAAGATATGGAAAAGGAGAGCATAGAAAGGAGAGAAATTCTAAAAATTTGATTTGACTTTTGATCTCACGCGCGAACCATTACAATCCCCTTACAAGTAGTAGCTTTTGAATGAATAAATTTCCATTCAGTAAGCAAGCAGAAATTCCCGAAACGACTGTAATTGATGAAGCGAGTGTAATTTCTCACAATAGTATATCAAAATATCAAAAGTCAAATCTGTCTTTAAAGAATTTCTCTGTTCTACAGTACCAAGGTGGACACATTTTCGAGACGTTTTTTTATTATTCTACGATCAAACTGTATTTTTTGAGTGTAGGTATGTATATTATATACAGTATATATTACCTCCATTTTGAAACCAAAGAAGGCTAATAATAAGTATATACTGACGAAAATGCCACTTATTTTTTGAGTGTAGGTATGTATATTATATACAGTATATATTACCATTTTCATGACGATGTATTTGAATCTGCCGGGCATCTTTCCCCTTTCGACAGCGTGTACGAAGTGTTTGCTGTGCTGCTCCTTCATCATCTTCATCACAGCCATGTCCATTTCAATAACCTACGAATATTATGTTCCGTTTGTATTTTCCCGTTCCGCTTGTAATTTTCATCCCGACAGCTGTACTTATATGTAAAGTACGGGCTTGGTTGTGTGTATGTGCGACCACTATTGAGAAATCGTCGCGCCGTTTTGACTGGTTAATTCATAAGGAACATCTCGATCAAGGATTCAACACCCAGTCGATTTTATTTTGAGGACTCACTACAGAGAATAATTCCGACGTAATGTTTATGACTAATCGAAGGCGTCCTTTATCCCTGGAGCGTACATATGCTCTATTGAAGGCAGATGGAATCCCAAAGTTGATTCCATCTCTCTGTGCCTACCATAGTGCGGTAATGCCTCGCGCATAAAGAATACTGCACGACGGAGGGCACAGAGAGATGGAATGAACTTTGGGATTCCAGTGGAATACTGAATGAATACATTCCATCTGCCGTCAATAATATGCTCCGATACGGATAAATATGGTAATTGTATCCTACCGGATTCTGGATAGTCAACTTCTCGCACTTCATCGCGAACGTCATGTTACTACTCGTACGTTTCACCTGATTTTTTTATATTTTAAAATAAAATACTTTCAAACCTCATATACAACCCCGTACGCGCCTTTCCCCAGCGTATCCCTGACCTGAATTTCAGATTATTTACTATATTTTCCATGTTTTATGACAACATATCAGTTATAACCAGTTAAAAACCCACAATGAATTTCTCTATCCCATCCGGGGACGGGACTTCCTCGCCGATCTTCGGTAACATGTCTTCCTCTTTGATTGACTTTTTGGACCGTGATTCAGTGGACTGAGTCGCAGTGAGTATGCATCGGACTTTGGCAATTAATCGGAGCATGATGACTTTGTCCACTCCTTCCTAGATGTTGTCTATAGTGAGTGAGAGGGAATGTTGTGCAGAGAAGAACAAGTTAACCTTTGTTTCCAAAAATCGATTCTTGCCGAGAGTGGGCAGAGTCCAAAAGGGGCAGAGACTTTGTGGAGGACCAACCACCCGCGAGTCTAGTGAGAAGGAAGAATGAGGAGATGAGGGCAAAAAATCAATGTTGAAAAAATGCAAATGGTTATCTGCCCTATTCTTCCTCCCCTCGCCCATTCTGAGTGGTTGTCTCAATACGAAGCTGACGTCATCATGTTCATCCGACTCTTGCCTTGTTGTTGCCTACGGCGAAACGTGAAGATGAAAACTAAACGAGTTATTCCAGAACGGCATTTGAAGCTTCCGGAACACTTTAATCCAATAATAGCTCACAGACAGTGCGTGCACTGCCCTGATAAGTATTTTCCACTCGAACGTCCTTGCAAGGTGATAGATATATAAGGGGAAAAATCATATGCTGCAATTCTTTGTACTAACACCACGTATTTCATTGTAAGCAATTTTTCCATCGTTTTCCTGTTTTCTGAACATAAGATAACATCAAGAACAACGGGATTTCATTGCACTTTTATAATTTCATGCAATGAATCTTCCTGTTTTTTTGGACGAGTTGGCATACTGTACGACGAATGAACCACAAAGTTCAAAGTATAAATTGCAAACTACACAGACCTACTAGTAGTAAGTTACCGCGGCGTATCCATGGGGGAACTCATACTCTTTGCAGAGACTGTTCTGCGTGTAGCTCTGGGCGTGCTCAAGGATGATCCTTTTTCGCTGCAAGATTAAACTACAAACTACAAAGATCAAACTACAAACCTGGTGCTCCTTTGGGTGTTCTCCGTCTTTGCGAGTGGCTCCTGCTGGTCCTCCTCCTGCTTCTGATCCTCCAGCCTCGGCGTGCCGTCGCCCGGAACCTCCTTCATGGCTCAGTCGGTTAGTGTCTTGTCAACCACCAGGAAGGTACCAGGTTCGGCTCCCGTCACTCACCTCGGGTCCGCGATACGGTCTATACGGGTCGTAGTCCGGACCCTCCGTGCGGGAATGTCGGCGTACTCTGCAGAGACCAAACTACAATCTGCAGGGATCAAACTACGAACTCAGTTCGTACAGGTACTTCATGATATCCTCAAATTCGATGCGTGGACAGTGCCGGTACATGCTACAACAACTCAATGAATGAACCTGCGTCATGGTCAATTGTGCCATAATTGCACAATGATAAACATATACTAGAGCCCTCGAATAGATTAACAAAGCACATTCTTTTTTTCTAATAATTTTCGAAGAGATGCCTCTCTCAGCTAGGGATCGCATTATGGAACATTATTTACTGCCGTTCATTTTTCAGTGGTGTAATGTCATTGCTAACGGTCGTCTATGTGATGTGGGGAGGCGACTTCAATGACTAGAAATGAACGGCTGTTAAAAACGTTCCATAATGTGATCCCAACTTGCAGCTGATAGATAACCGCCCGGCGTGAAGTGTAGAAAAATAATGCTTTTCGTTAGTATATACGAGGTCTCAACAATACACTTTGCGATCAATGGCTAGGTTTTATTGATCGTTGCCCTTGAAAACATACACTTCCTTAATCGGTTCTTCCGTGCGTGCGTCCTCCTTCATACACAGCACCTGATTGTGTATTAGGTTGATCACTAAGTCTTGTAGTACTCCATTTTGACCATGTGTATTTCAGAAACGATTGATGATTTTTGAATTTTTGGGAAAATAAAAATTTCAAAACTTCGATTTCAGCCACCAAATAAGTTTTGGGTATAGAACCGACAATTCCGCTCATTTTACTAGTTGAACAAAAAATTCTATCTCTAAAACCCTTGTTGTGGTGAGTGAAAAGGCAAGTTATTGACTTCGAAAATCAGAAGTTGCGATATTTCAAGAATTTCTGTCGCGGCTACCGGTTGACATGCAATCTGGCGGGTCTGGCTATAGTTTGTTCCTAGCGTGGGCTACTTATGACAATTATGGATAGAGGCTGTCATCAATCGTTTCGGAAATACACATGGCCAAGGCAGTGTACAACAAGACTTAGGAGTCAACCTAAAATATGGTCGTAGTTTTATCAGTCACATTTTGGAAAAACCCAACCGCTACGCTTGAAAAGAAGCGTCGCGGCTCATTGTCGTGTAGTTTCGATTATCATTATACCACAAAAACTAATAAGTTGTTCCGCGAGTATTGTTTTTTCATGCAGTCGTCATTTGAGTATGTAGAACATTATATTACCTTTATCACATCGTGCTTCGTGTACACGCTCCACGGGAAATTTCCACTCGTCCACTCCAACACCATGTACATCATGCTCTCCAGGTCGTCCTTACGCGACTGCTCCTGCGCAACGAATTTGGGTACTTCTACATATCGAAAGCCGGACTCGACCGCACGCGTCTGTGGACGCGTCGCGTGTTGCATGTCTAACTAAGGTTTGGCGAGAATATAATAAGGATACTCATACTCTAATCGCTCTTGTGATCCTCTACATTACGGCTACCACCGCAATGTAGAGAAGCTGGGCGGCTTTAAATGAACGGCTTTCAAGAATTTCCCATTTGCGATACCCTACTGAAAATTCCATCTATCTTTCTCTGGATTCGAAGCCGCGACTTTGGTTCAAAGATTTGACCGACTAGGTCACTAGGTATTTGAAGAATTCAAATGTTCTGCGCCGGACTCGATCCCGCGATCTGTCGACTGATGGCGCAGTGTGTTACCGGGGAGGCTACCGTCAGCTCACCATTTGCAAGTTCGCCGCGATCGACGCGTAGTGTAAGGTGCCGCGGAACTGCGTAAAATCTCGCGGTGCGCGTACGGTTTTCACCTGTAATTGGGGGGATACTGTAAGATTAATTTGTATAACAAATGTGGGTTGAATTTCATGTTCTCTTTGCACCAAAAATGAATCTGCTTTCTGAAATCTTCTTATTAAGAAATATCTACCGTACTTTTTCGGGGTGAAATGTGCATATTTTACAGTTCCCGCATCAGTTCATATGGACCTCCATATTTTGATATCGATGCATTACCAATCAGCCAAGTATTATATGTAAGCCATAGTGGTCACCTCATTCGTGAACTCTCTAGCAAGTCCGAAGTCGAGCATGAAGACGGTGTGGTAGTCATCTTCGCCCCTAATGGGAAGCATTGCATTTTCTTATCTTTCTTCATTTATTGATTCGTTAACCTTGGGAAAGGCAGTGATCAAACTATTCCCGTTGCAACGACTGTCCCGCTAAGAGTATGCATATCTATGTCAGTTTTTCAAGACCATATCTATTTCTCAACTCAAATAAATCACTATTGTGACGTAAATACGTAGGATGCGTGCTTTAATTCATCCGTATTTCCAATTATTCGGCAGCTCAGGAAAGAAAAACCGCAAAAATTGGACATTCTTCCCACGGCGAAGTTGTGCGGCTTGACGTCGCGGTGCAGAAAGCCTGCCTGCAAAGTATTCCGTACTGCAAGTGCATGATTTGAATACTAGGTATTAAATTGTTAGATGGAGCGCTTAACCACTACGCTACCCTGTGCAGGTTCTCGATGGCGACGAGGCACTGATGGGCGAGCTTGAGCGACGTGTTGAGTGTGAAGCGATAGGAATATCGACAAGCTTGAAGCTCATAGAGATCCTGGCCGAGCTGAAGAAGAGGAGGTTACGATACTAATACAATTAAAATCGTAAAACATGTGGCTGCCGCGTAGGAGAAATTCTAAAACAATCGCATACCAAAAGCAAAATCAATATTTTTAAACTAGGTCGCTACGCGTCCACCCATTTAAGCTCCGAACGCATAACGCGGGGACACGAAACGCTTGATTAATTTGAAAATTTAAATTGATTAAAACGTTGCTATGCTTGGGGAAGCGGCCTCGCGGTCTCTACTAGGAGCTCCCCAATAAAAACCCCAAATGCGACACCTACTACATTACCATTTTCATGACGATGTATTGGAATCTGCCGGGAATCTTTCCCCTTTCGACACCGTGCAGGAAGTGTTTGCTACGCTGCGCCTTCATCGCCGTCATCACAACCATGTCCATTTCAATAACCTGTGAATAGTATAGGTATGTGTGCTGAGGATGTTTTGTGAGCTGATTTTTTGTCTTTAGGAGTATTTGTTGATGCTTTAAGCGAATCTTAAAGGTACACTCCGGGGCGCCGAGTATTGCAAACTGACATTAGACACGGTAGCTCCTTTAATTGAACTTTACTCTCATTTTTGTAACGAAATAGACTAAAAGAGAATGCAGTTTACATTCAGAGCTTAGAACTGACATCGCTATGAAGCCACAATATCAAATTTTCATCTTATTCGCGATTTAGCTAATTCAAATTCTACTGTGTCTAATGTCAGTTTGCGATAAAAATCGGCGCCCCGGACTGTACCTTGAAGTTGCAATGAATCATAAAAGCAGTCCCCGCGAAATAATTTTGTTGCAGTACTGTAGCTAATTCATAATAATTATCACTTCACAGTTCCTTTAATCGTACCGGACACTCGACCGACATCTTCTCGCATTTCATCGCGAACCTCTTGCCATCGCTCTTTCGTTTCACCTGATTTATATTTTTTTTTAAATATCACATTTTCGAACCCCATACACAACCCCCATTGCGCCATTGCCCAGCTCTGACTTTACCTGAATTTAAATATTAAAAAAAACTTTATTATCCGTACGAATTACGTAAAGCCACTATGAATCAATTAAAAACCCACAGTGAATTTCTCCTTCCTATCCGGGGACGGGATTGCCTCGCCGACCTTCGGTAACATGTCTTCTTCTTTAACTGGCTTTGATTCAGTGGACAGACTCGGAGTGAGTAGGCATCGGACTTTGCCAATTATGCGGAGCATGATGACTCTGTCCACTCCTTCCTAGAAGTTGTCTATAGTGAGTGAAAGAGAATGAATCACGGTTGTGCAGAGATGAACAAGTTAAGCTTTGTTTCCGAAAATCGATCCCTTGTCGAGAGTGGGCGGAGTCCAAAAGGGGCGGAGAGTTTGTGGAGGACCAACCACACGCGAGTCTAGTGAGAAGGAAGAATGAGGTGGTGAGGGCAAAAGATCAATGTTTGATAAAATGCAAAATCTGCCTTATTCTTCCTCCCTTCGCCCATTCTGAGCTGTTGTCTCAATTCGAAGTTGACGTCATCATGTTCATCCGAATCTTTCCCTACATTCTCCTCTACTTCTCAACTTCCTCGATGCTCATCTACTTGCTTTCTGTTTCGGAGGAGCGTTTGGCCAGGAAGGAGTGGGTTTTTCCGTCCATTTAGAATTATTTGCCAAGCCAGCTTTTCAATATTACATATGTATGATTGTCTTGTTTCGGTTCCCCAATCGATAAGTGAAACTACATCGCTGCAATTAGATTAAAATATATACGGTGAATTCCCAGGCAACTCGCTCGTCATGGCCTCGGATGGGGCAATCAGCGTGGAGTGAGGGCGGATGCACTAATGCCCGCAGAACACACTGCTAGAATGAAGGTGGAGTGGATGGAGTACAAGGAGATGTACGGTAGGTCAATGGGGTCAATGCAGCGGACACAATGATAAACGATCAATTATAGGCACAATAAAATAATTGCGCTGATGTCCAGAATACTATTGTGCCATTCAACATTTATGCGCTGTGGCAGTTGCAAATATGTTTCACATGACAATGATGATTAGTTGCGTTTTCAATATTCGATCTTCCTTATTTTCACAAAAAATTGTAGAGAGAAATTGTGATGTATAAACAATAAATAAATTATTGGCTACAGTATCTGATGGTTCCAAATTCCAGGCAAGACCTTCATGAACGCGCCTGATGAGGAGCTGCACGCGCGGGTTTTCCAGGAGACACTTGAACTTATTGCACTCCACAATGCGAGATACGAACAGGGGGAGGAGACGTACTAAATGAGAGTCAATCAATTCTCGGACTTTGTGAGTTATCGATCGATTGTTAGGATATCGATTGAATGTGATATGTGTGTTTGCCTATCACTCTGCGCAGCTTAGTGTCGTGATCATATCAGCATGCAACTGGAACTGGTATATGGATTGAACTCGACTGGCTACTGTAGATAATGCCCACTTGTTCAGACCGAAGAAGACTGGGAGGCCGTCACGCCTCGCATGACTTTGGATGATGATGAAATGCACGCATCGGTACCGACAAAGCAATCGAAAGGTACGAATACCGACCGCGACGCGTCTATCAAAGCGTCGCCGTCAAGGATCCATGCCAGAAATTTTAGCACCGAAAGCGCCTATGGTCTACCATAAGAAAACGAATTTGCCTCTGCCTGGTTCGATGGACTATCGCACTGAAGGATGGGTGTCTCCAGTCAAGAATCAGGTTTGTTCCTCGGCCGCGGCGCGTTTCCCGACGCGTTGCGTTTCATCCCCTGATTCTCAGGGAGACTGCGGATCCTGCTACGCGTTCGCTTCTGTTGCCGTGCTTGAGTCACTTCATCTAAGGGACACGGGCCGTCTCCTCCAGTTATCCGAACAGCAACTGGTGGACTGCTCGACAGAGTGCGTTACTGTATCCATATAATGGGGCTAATAATTCCACACCCGCAGTATAGACTACCAGTCTATTTCACGGTTTCAGATTCGGCAACCTTGGCTGCGACGGAGGACTCATGCACTTTTGCTACAGGTTTGTGATTATTCTGTAGTCACATGTTTTGATTTGTTAAATGAAATTCCTCAATCGAATCGTTTTCACTAACTATTTCCAGTTATAAATACCCCGTGCAGCATATCATGCATTCTTTTGAAATTCAATTTCCTTGATATGTTTATAATATATACATTAAATATTTATGATATTACCAGATACATGGCTGATGCAGGAGGCCTGAACAGCCAACTGGACTACCCGTACATTGCTAATGTGAGTATTCCTCATTCCATAAATTTCCTGCACAGTCAACTCTGTGGCATGGACATTACCTCACAGCGACAAAATGGGCAGATGTGTGACCAATTTATGGCTTCTGTTTTATTATTATTTGGAAAATTCACGTGATCATCATCTTGAATCTGAAAATGCGAAGACGATCCGAGAGTACAGGAAAGCTCCTGTTCGTTCGACCCTTGGAATATCGCCATAGCTGTCGCAAGCCACGTCATGATTCCAAGGAACGATGAAGAGGTTTGAAAAAATTGTGGACATCAACCGCGGCGCGTCATCGAACGCGTCGCGGCCAGGATTCTATCATCGAAATTTCTTTGGCCCTGGCCGATGCGGTAGCCAACGTCGGACCGGTCGCCGTCGCTTTCGATGCGAGCACCAGAGAGTTTGCCAATTATGGAGGAGGTCAGTTCTGACCGCAACGCACGTGCCAAAGCGTTGTGGTTAATATTTTATACCGTAATACGACAATAGTTGCAGGAGTCTACCACAGCGAGCACTGTAGGAAGAATCGGACATCGCATGCGGCCGCAGTGATTGGATATGGAACGGAGAGGTGGACTTATTGATTAGTCACGGTTCATTTCACGGTCTTTCGATTATGTTTCACAAGTATTTCTTAAGCGATAATAACATTTTCAACACGATCTCTACGTGATACCTTATCGAAAATAATTTTATAATTACAGATACATTCGCTTCTGGAGGCTCAAGAACAGTTGGGGTGAGTTGAGATAAGATTTCTGTAGACTGATGACCAGTTCGAAAAGAAGGAGGGTTCTGAATCGGTAAATGTGTCTCCATTATTCTCCGCGGCTCTGTTATATCACACCTGATTCGCATTCGCGCTTCGAAGAGAGAAGCCTGACTAAATTATTGACGGAAGCGCACATCCCCAAACATTTACAATGATGCGAAGAGACAAGCATGATTTTTGACTGCAAGCGAAAATAACCTCATTCATCGATTTTTCATGTTTAAAAATGTCATTCATTACTTATTTCTCATTTGTGCCATCTTATGCACGCTGTGAAACATAAATGTTTATTCGGGTGTCCTCCCACTCCCTGATAGACAGCAGCGCTGCGGAGAACAATGGCGACAAATTTACTAATTGAGAACCTTATCGGCAGCAAATGAAAGTGTGGCATTGCCACCATTACGACATATCCCGTGCTTCCTTAGTCCAAACATGGTCTTTCAATGGGGTGAAGGACACCTTTCACGAACTTTTACACCATAATGATAAACTGAGCAGTCACTTATCGCCAATTTAATTGTATTTAACGACATCAATATTAATGGTACTGCGGTCATCGCGGCTCTTCACGTGCCACGTTAAATTAAGCTTGAATTTCGAACGACTTATATAGCAGGGCAGGTTCATGTTGACGAGCAATGACATTTGAGCCGATATTAAATGAATCCACACCATTCGATATATCTGGTCGATTCAAGGATTTGTTGTACTTCCAATAACTATTCGGTGGTTTAATAATGTTTTTTTTGTAATATACCATCCTAAAGTATTCAATAATACCTTGGATGAAACTTTTCACAATGATTGGTTATCTGGAAATGTTCATAGAGTTCAGACGAATACGTCCACTTACATGAAAATCCATGCTGTATTTATTTATATTAAAAATTTTATTCAGGCAATATGCTCAATTGCGTGTTTGGCAAACTCGACAATTTTCCAAAAATTAGAATGGATACAGGGGGTGCAATGTTGAGATCTCAAAACATAGTCTTGGACTGAATAAGTATGCCATCTGTATATCGCAATTGAATGTCGACTCTTCTGTTTTTGAAGAAGTGGCAATATCCGTTGTTGGTTCCTTTTACTTTAACTTCCTCCTCCTCTTCTTCTTTCTCGTCTTCAGGTCGAACATATTCATGATTTCTCATTGGTACACCGAGGATACTCATGGAGAAGTAATTGAAGTCATAGCCAGGCTTTTTGAAATGGAACATCGCGTTTTTTGTGGACTTTAGCAGTTCCTTAACAGACATCTTCTGTAAGAGTGGACCTCCAGGCCAATTCCTTTGCACAGTTTCTCAACTTTAGGTCTCCGAATTGGCTGAAAACTTGGATTTAGGATAAATCGACACCGTAGATCACGAATATGAGGACCGTTTGACATGAAAAAATTTCGCTGCCTCAGGGCATGAAAAAAATCCGAAAATTCGTCAAAAATAGGTGAAAAATCCGATCTGTAAATTTGATATGGCATTCGAATTCTAGTCCCTAGGGCACATGAAGATATAAAAATGAGACATGTAACTTCATTTTGAAGCTCATTTTTAGCCCATTGAAATTTTCAAACGGCCGTCCTGAAAATTTTTTGCATTATGGACATTGAGATTCCATCATTTTTGGAATCTACGCACTCGATTACCCCATATATGTGAAAATAAGCCAAATCGGAGATGACAGTTTTGCTCCACAGTAGTGAGATTTTGCTCATTTCGTGGACAGTCGTTTTTTCGCGCGCGCTCCTCTCCCTACCATCCCTCTCCCTACCCCTCCTCTCCCTACCCTGTCAACGCAAGCGTCTCATATTCTGGTGATGCAGTGACTAAAACTTATACTACGGACTGACGCCAAGAGCAGCATTATCTGGGGCTTGGATCGTTTGTTATGAATCTGCAAACTAGGCATGTCGTGAGATGGCGATGCAAACATCACTCATTTAGGATTTTTTAAACTGAAAACCAGGCACCATTGAGGCACATGCATGACGGTAATGTAACAGCACTTCAATAGCGT
>JACMIF010001393.1:0-24229 GCA_014805445.1 Diplogasteroides magnus | reverse complement strand
ACGTCCTGAAGATTCTGTGACGATACCTTGACGGACGGCCGAGATCGACGAGGTGATCGAGACGTCGACGTTGAGGTCGTCTAAGTCGTCGAGGAGGTCGACAACAAATCATGAGTCCTCCTGATGACCCTAGGATGACGTCCTGAAGATTCTGTGACGATACCTTGACGCGTGACTCACGCATCATTCCCTCTGACATGCAAATGATCCCGCGTGAGTCTCACTCACGCATCACTCACGCGCGGAACTGCGGGAGTACCGCGTGAGGAAGGGGGAATGCGGGAGTAAATCGTGAGGAAGGGGTAAGAGAGGCAAAGAGTCGGGAGTCCCGCATGCCCCCTAACTTTCTTACCCTGTGGCATCTACTCCCGACTCACGAAATGAACAACTCTAATAGAGATGGAGATTAGCCGTTTCTAGCCTGCTTAAATGCCCAAGTGCGATGTAAGTTGCTCTTACTTGAGGAGAGAGATCTTCTTGAATGTCCTTAGCTTTTTTTGCACCCTCTACAATGAGGACGAGTGGCCTCCCGGTGAATGCTGTCTCGACAATGCCCATTATCATGGAAGAAGGATTTGGAAATTTTGGGGGTCGCCATCCAGACATAGTGACCTCGAATAGCTCCTCAGTCACTGTGAGAATAGGATGATTCGGCGCTGAAATGCACACGTGTTTTTGCTACAGTCAAGACACCCCGAAAACTATATTTTCGTTCTAAAACTCTATTCCTTTTCACAAGAAAGACTAGTGGTGATTAAGGATCGCATTTCGTAAAATTTCTCACTTTTTTTTCAGAAAATGGCGGTTTTTCGTAATTCCGAAATTCTATGGAGTTCCAAAATTTTTCTGGAATTTTCTTGCTGCTCACACTGTTTAGTGGTGGAAAAGTCTAGCGATTGTCCAAAATTCTACCCAAGACTATGGAAGAGCTACATAATTTTAGAATAAATATTTATTTTTGAATAAAAGGCCATATTTTTCTCGGGAAAAATTATGGACGTTAATCTGTAGAGCGCCATTTGCTAATGGCGCGACAAAAGTTTCCTCGAAAGCACATTTACCGCGACAGCGTTATGATATGGTGAGAGCGCGGGAAATATTGATCAATTTTGGCGCAATACTTTTGGTCGATAGTGTATAAAAGTTCGTAGCGCAACTAATTTAGCAAATTAGCACATAAACTCTCGAGTTCTTACGAGTTCTTAATACCTGAATTCTTCGCTCCCATTGGGCCGTTTCGGATGTTGTGTTCTGAAATACAATTTCAATTCAGAAACATGAAAATTGTCGAATCGAAGAGACAATAAATGTAGCAAAACAGGAATGCGATTATGGCCACTCGAATAAGGACTGAAGAGTAAAAGAATTGCAGGAAGATACGATTGCCTCATCTTTATCATATATTATAGACTATATGCAACACTGCCGCTCTATCTCGGTGATCATCTCTCACTTGACCTCTCTCTGCCTCTATCTCTCTCGGGATGTAACCTGTGCCCGATCTCTCTATTCCTCGATATATCAGGTCATGTGCCTTTCCGCTATTATTGGGTTAAAATGTTCCGGAGGCAAGCAATGCCGCTCTGGAACTGGCACAAAAATGGGTCCACGTCAGGAAAGTAGACTAATGGAACCTCCCCTTATGTTCACATTCACCTAAATCACTCGGTGAAGTGACGCCAGAGCTGCGCACCGGTGCCGGGTTCCAAGTGGACGGTGAAGGGCCCAGCTCAAAAATGACAAAGTGCGCACCCTCCCTTCGATCACCCGGTCTCTATACCTCCCAGCCAATGCATGAAAATAAGTTTCACCCGCTTGATATAAGTTCTGTTATCCTGTACAACTCGGAATTGGGAGGCATCGCAGCCATCTTTCTTGGCCCGCTTACCCAATAATAGTAATCAATGCGATCTCTGTTGCTATTTTATAAAGCGCATTATGAGAGTAGGCATATCACTTTGACCTCTGGTACAATTTTATCAAGATTTTTTAAATGTTTTTGTAAAAAATTCAAAATCAATATACTCAAATATCACATTTTTGGTTACTGTAGTCGTATTTGATGTAGGGTCCGGGTCCCCAACTAAAGTCTTGATACACCGGGCCCCGATGGTCTGACTTGCTCGTTCTCGCGTTGTGGGGAGGGGGCTTTGCCGACTTGGAAGTGAACATGATGCATACGCACTATGCAACAAAAATCCCAATTTTCCGAGAGGGCTCCCCAGAGGGACAATACACAACCACAACATAAAAGATGGAAATTATGCTTTCAATTGAGAGATGGCAAGCGAAGAAGCGTTGTGATAGATTTCTCATATGTTTTTATTTGTTCCAATCGCGACTATCGCCTCATCATTCGAGAGGATCGATGCAATTTATCATTAGGAAGCGAAACATATGCATTTCTTCCAGCTCTTCCAGCGTAATTCTTTTTAGTGAGCGCTCGCGATTGGTTTCAAGATGCCATTTAAAGGTACAGTCCGGGGAGCCGATTTCTATCGCAAACTGACGTTAGACACCGTAGAATTTGAATTAGCTAAATCGCGAATAAGATGAAAATTTGATATTGTGGCTTCATAGGGATGTTAGCTCCTAGCTCTGAATGTAAACTGCATTCTTTATTAGTCCATTTCGATGCAAAAATGAGAGCAAAGCTCAATTAAAGGAGCTACCGTGTCTAATGTCAGTTTGCAATACTCGGCGCCCCGGAGTGTACCTTTAAAGAAGCTTTCCTGGGTGTCTGTGAGGTGCTTCCCGATGGGGGAAATAAAGTGTTTTCTCTCCGCCTATACTGACTCTGTCATCTCACCCAGTATATTGATCTCGTCGTTGGGAAGCGCCGCAGATTCCCCGAACGAATTCATCAACAAAAATTGAGATCTTTGCTATGTTTGTTCTGGTCTTTCTTGCATACTTCGTCAAGTTTCAATTGGACAGTTCCTGCACGTGAAAATGAAATGTGGAAAACGAACTTGATATACCGAGTACACACACTCCATCTGGCTGACGACTGTGCACTCTCAAATTTGCTTGCTTTTCGTTTCTCTGACCGTTAGTCATGTTTTTGAATAGTTTTCACGCTCAACATATAGAGGCTGACTTTCAACTCCGTTTACAACATAATAATGATTCAGATTATTCCAAGACAAGAAGAATGAATTTACCTTGCATGAGTGAAGGATTGACAATGATGTAAAGAAAGAGAGAAGAGGGCAACGTTTATAGTGAAAGGCAGTTGTAGATACAGAGAAATTGTTCTCGCATTTCACAGAATATGTTTTGAGGATTTCACGATGAGTGTGCGACAATAGTGGGCATATCTTCGAATATGTAACAACCTTGAAACATAACCCCTAAAGCAGTCAAGCTGAAACCATAACAGGTACCCAGCCGCCGATGTACTCACTGTTGAAGTTTGAACTAAAGAAGAAGTGCCTATTTGCATCTATCTCCATTCTTCGATTCCCTCTGCCCACTCTCGCCAATCTTAGCTCAGTGACTTTTATGACTGCTGACCAGGAGACCGAAGTGCTCACATAAGCTGCTTAGGTAACTGCCCTCACATCTCTGGTAGTATAGTGGTTAGTATCCGCGCCTGTCACGTGCGAGACCCGGGTTCAATTCCCGGCCAGAGAGAATATTTTGCCCTTTTGCTTGGAAATTTAAGATGTATGGATCCGTTCAAAACTCACTATTTCGACCTGCTGTTTTCTATGCTATTTTGTAGTTCCTCTATCCCCTGCTGGATATGTTTCAACTTCGTAATATATAGGAGACGGCAGAAGTGACTAGGGAGGTTAGATTCCCTAAAAGGCGAAGCACTATGAAAGACGCAAATAATAAGGAACAGCGTAAGGTTGCAAATAAATAGGCTTTGTACTAACGATAGGAGTCTATAACTCCCTGTGAATATGACGTAAAAGATGAGCAAATCCAGCCAATTTTATGTCTTTCCAGAGCATTCGTAGAGAAGAGTCGGAGATAAATAATATATCAGTAATTTCTTCCTGAAAGATGGTTTGGGTTTTGGAATATTTATTGTTGTGTTTCAACCTGCTTATTACTTTCCCGGAAAATAATGGACAGTTGATGGCTTTGATGGATCCTCAAATAGAAAAAAAGCCAAAATATAGTATTATGCATCCTAACTGAACTGTTACCCTAAACTATTTATCGCACAGTTGAAACATATTCCATAACGACGAAATATCATGTAAAAATGAGAGACCAGGGTGGCATCCAGGGGTGAAACGCGTACAAGGAATAACAGTTCGGATAGGATGCATAATACATGATGAGTGTTCTCGTGGATTGCTCGTGAGAGACGAAGATTTCGCGCGGTCGTAAATGTTCACCTCTATTTTTTCTAATTTCTTCACGGTTGCATGATTCACTGTTAAAATTCGAACCATGAGCGGCGAAAGTGCGCCGAGAGAGTGAGCGAATGAAGAGAGGCAGAGATAAAGCACGATCTCAAAGAACGATCAATACTTTCTTTTAACAGTGACTATTACGAATAAGTTCGCGATTGCTGTAATACCATGAAGATTGATAGAAGAAATGATAAATTGCAAGCCGAATGCAATAACAATGCCAAATAAAATCCCACAGCAACATAACAAATTATCCTTACCAGAGCCCGGCGACGGACGCAAGCAGAGCTTCACGGTAATACAATCAGGTTTTATGTTTAATTGAATTGTTTTGTAAAAGTTAAGCCGTATGATCGAATTTCCACCAGATCGAATTTGTGCTCCCAACATGCTCTTATGCAGGCAGTGAAACATAATTCGTGAATTGTAAAATGACCGTAGCACCATGTATCTTTTCCATTCCAAGACGGATAGTATAGAAGATGCTCAATGGTATTCCACCTTTTTGAAAGCCCTGGATTGGGCGGTGAACTCTCTGTCATCTTTCACCATTCTATATTTGTAATTGTTGACATATTTAGGGAGGGATATATTTTGCAGTCGAAAAATATGTAAATGTGAAGATGATTTTATTGTTCGTTGTGATTATGAAATGATTTCACACGTAAAGTAACTGAGAGATCACGGGAGAATTTTAGAGATCAAAAATTAAAATGCCAAAATAAACAGATTATTTTGAATAACAATTATCTTTTTCAATTTCCTATGGAGATCAGTGACTGAAAAATCGTACAGAAACATAAGAGTAACGCAGATTTAAAAGAAAAACATACTCATCTGGAATTCATGTTATGCATTGGTCACAAAATAAATTCAACGTTCATCATAACAATATTTGCTTAAATTATTATAATATTGTCTATTTTTCAGCAATTCTGCAGATTCAGGCTTCTCGTGGACATTAATTGTAGTCGATTTCTCTGTGGCAACATGGGTGTGACTCCACTTTCGATATGAGTGGTCGAGGCGAAGACTGGATGGCCTGTAAATAACATCTTATTCTTATCTTGGACATGTGCTAAAATCACGGAAAGGAAACCACACAGGGAGTAACATAATTGGGAAGCTGGAACTTAACATCTATCATTTTCGAAATAGAAGTTACAATTAAACCGGGGGAAAATATTGATAGCGGGTAGGATATTTCATGCTTGTAAGGGTAGAGTTGCAAGAGAAATGGGTATAGGGGAGAGCATTTGAATTTGTCATTCCACTGAATATTTCGTTCCGATTGCCTCACAATTGCTCATTCTGGGCTGGTTTTCGAGTCGAGACGGTTGGGCAGAAGTGAACACACCGGCGTTGACCATTGATACTGTATGAAGCGTTTTAAGATTTTGTGTTTGTTAAAAAGAAAGATTTTATAGCATAAAGTGGCTGAAGTATGTCTCTGCATACACATAAAGTTTCGTTCGGAAAATTTATTCAATTTTTCGCAATTTTTGTCGTTATTTTTCAACATGCTTATAACTTTCCTTGTAATTTTTTTGGACAATTAAGTTTTGGTTATGGTGGGTTTTAAGAAGAAAAAATATCAAAATACCGTACACGATGAGTGTTCTCGTGGATTCCGCGTGGGAGACGAAGATGTCGCTCGATCGTAGATGAACAAGGCCAAGTAGGCAGCATTGAAGGAGTACTGAGAGTAGTAGAAGACCTGTAATCACAATACTTGGTCCGTAAACTTCCCGAGTGAACTAGTATTCTGGACGAGATGAGAGTGGCGTATTGAAAACACTATTCATTCACATGCAGCAAGTGCCTTATAGTATTTATTTATTGCTTAAATCCCATGAGAAAACCGTTTCGACACTGATACTCAATCCGAAACTAATGTTCATCAGTTATTATTAAATAACACTTGCTTTTTTCTATTGCCATTTGCGTTATTCAATGAAAATCGGGAAAGTCAAAGAAATCAACTAGGACATTCTCTTTCCATTTTATTTGGGACATGAAACTGACATCAGACAGCGTCTTGAACATGATGTATCCATTGCTCGAAGCGACTTCGTCGTCCACCAAACCGACGATGGTGGCCAGTCTGCAATCAATATCGTTGACTACTTGCAGTATGCGGCTAGATCTAAATTACTGTACTCATCAGATAGATGTCTGATTAAGTTGTTTCCGGCAAGCAATAAGTAAAGAATGACAACTATATTTGAAAAAAGGTTAGTGGAAATAGGAATGTGAATAAACATGCCTCCTTATGTTCTCCGGTGCATTTAGTAGTATGTCGATGAGAGCAATGGCAAGCCATCGAAGAAGTGTCTTGGAAGATTTCTGAAATGTTATATATTTCAAGCCGATCATGGTAGAATCACACGTGAAGATTTATTTAACCTATCATTTCGAAGTGAAACACATTTAAATATGAGCGACAGACATCAGATATCCACCCATGTTTCTCCCATATGATGTGTGCACTCATTTGAAATATGTTTTATCGACTTCTACATATGTCCACTACGATTATTATATAGAAACAAGAGAAACAAGATGCGTTTAATGAAATTTTCCCATGCGATTTGTAGGATGTTACCATTGTTAAAGCTAGAGGAAACGGAAATTATTGTGAGCTATTGTCGTCTTTAAAAATAGCGCTTGAAATATACCTTCATCTGCGAATCCACTCCAAGCACACACTCGTTGTGAAGGAGAGTATCGTTGTATCTGAACAATCTAGATATTCTCATTAACAAAAATAGCAAAATAGAAAATGTTTAACGAAAATAATGACGTGAACGGCATCTCATAGCTATAATAACATCTCGTCAAGGATATCCATGGAACAGTTCACAAACCTAGCAGAAATGAGCCTCGGAATGCTGAGTAGTGTGCTAAGGTCGAGGTAGGCGACCACCTTCAACAATAAATATAATTGATTAAATAATAAAATAATTAATATTTATTTATAACAATAATATTATCAATGACTTACCAGAATAGGAACGATGAAAGACCACGCGATTTCAGCAAGAAGAAGACACCTGAATGCATGGACATTTCATTTTTGTCATTCGATGACGAGCAATTGTTTTTCATTTTTACAATCCAAACCTAATCGTCGTTTCTTCCAGGACTAACACCGCAGTTCGGACTAATCGTTTATTTTTTGTACAGTATTTCTTAATGTTTTGCTTATACAAATGTTTCAAAACAGCAATAAAGCACCAGTTGAGGCAATGTGCTGTTGTGGCTGACGATCTTTTGTTTTTGACGTATCAATATATGTAAATAAGATAAGCGAACCTCGTGATGAATTCACTGTCGAACAGCCATCGCTGTGTGCAACCAGAGTGCTGAAAAAGGAACTCGTTTTGCCAGGACAATTTCATGTGTTACAATTTTGCAAAATGGTTTTATCGCACTCAACAAAGATAAGTTCCTCAGTGTTCATTTCAATACAGAACCTTATTTGTCTTGCTCTTATCTGGACAGCTTCTCCAAAATAAAAAAAAAATAAATAAAACTATAGTATTACCGTATCCTCGTCGTAGTCCACCGTAATCAGCAACCACACATTGGATATCGAGGCTGCGATGCAAACGAGAAAGACGGCCTGGAATACAATTGGATTGTAGATGCTCAATTCATTGTCAGGTTTGCGGGTTGGTTAGGTTGTAGGTTCATTTTTTGTTTTTTTTCATGTTCTTCTTTTCATCAAGCTACGATTGAATTTATGAACTGAATTCACAACCCTACCCACTCCTTTTTTTGTTTTTACGCCCGGATTCTTTCCCTTCGGGACATAAGTACTTATTTAATGCCAGCTGGAAAACATCCTCATCTAGTGGAAGGACGCCGTCGCTCAGCACATTACTAATATGTGACCCCTGACGATAAACTTGTAAACTAGTGGATTGGCACAATTACACTTCCCTCTTCCCTCTAGTACGCCATGTGTTTATGCCCATCTCTTCTCAGACCATAAAAACTGGGACAGCGCACTACATATACGCATCTTGCGTGACTTTTGAGTATAACAAGAAAGTGCGAGTATTTCTCCTTGTATATAAATATACTGTACGAGGCAACTGGCTATACAATGACTGTATTGGCTCTCCTTTCCTCGATTAAGTTGCGGTTATTTCGTTAGTGCAATGCACTTGAACAAGGATGTTTTGAATTTCATGAAATATTCATAATGAGTCAAAATAATGGCAAAGAGCGACTACATTATCTACATTAAGGTTCGCAATTTGAACACTTTATGGGTCATTTTTCTCAGCGGATATATCTTAAAACAGTTGCAGCGAAACATAACCCATAAAGCTGCACATTGTCAAATACAATCTATATAATCCCAGACAAAGAAGTCAAGGAAGTGAGCTGGAATTGTGATAACCAAACACTATCCCAGAATGCTCCGCAAATCATGTTATTTCTTGGAAAAATTAGTTACTTTGAACATGCCATGCACTCTAACGCATCTTCCGAAGGTTCTTGTCAACACCCATCATGATGCAGGAAAATATTCAGTCCAGCAAATGCAAACACTTTCTTTCATCTAACCATAAGAATATGGTCTTCTCTTTCTTCAACAGCTAGCTTCTGTTCACGGAAGAGATATGATGACAAAATGCCTTGCTACTAGACGCGTTATTCGACATAGATTATACATCAAGTGTACGCGAAAGATCGCATAACAACGTGTTCCAGTGCTCCCTAACACTGGACCACAAGCACGGAACATGTAAAATCATAGCGAATAAATTGTATGTTTCACATGGCCATATATGAACCTGTTCCAAAGAACATCGATTCCGTGGTAGCATCCTTGAATGAAAACTGAAAGAACTCACGCGAACAGGCAAATTGTACAGCGTGTGGTGTAGAAGTGGCCGGTAGAGGGCTAGCCATCTAAAATTATAAAATATATTTTCAAATCCATTTATAGATAAAATAAATATTCATATAATATAAAAAAAAACAGTAACCTTAAAATTGACATGAGGAGCCATGACCAGATGGCAATTGAAGTAGCCGTGTGAAGGGAGAATATGGTGATCTTAACCTTTCAATTGTAATTTACGTTCCGCGTGTTTGGCTAATTCCGCTAATTCAGGCTAAACAGCGTAAATCGCACCTTGCACACCCATCTGTAGGTGAAGAGGGAGAATGGCAATGGAAGGCCGAATGACATGATGCAGAAGAAGAGAATGGAGAGGAGGGAGACGATGTCGGCTATCTGGACACCAAATTTGCTCCGAAGACTATTTGCAAATGTATTTATTTAAACTTAAAAATTCAAATGTAAAGAATTTTCATGAATTGAAAGATGTACGCTTCAACGCTATTACATGTGTTCAGAGAAGTCTGATTTTTGCTGTTTTGCAGTAACTAACGCAATTTATGAAAAAAGTGAAAATGAACTCACAGACATAGCCAGCAAGCAAGCACCCGTGCCTGCTCGATAAGTATCTGGGCATCTCCTGAATCATGCTATTTTATTTTTTTGGTTGAGATTTGAATTTCGTTCACTGATCTTCTCAATTGTTGTTTATATGTAGTTCTTGTAAAAACACTACAGTCCGGTTTTGTAGCTAAACGCCACTGTTTTTGTTTTCCGATGGTCGAGACGTATGCAGCATACTATGTGCCCGAGGGAAATCACGACGCTGACCCGGTGCACTTTCTTTTTGAACTCTTACATTCAAGCAAGTGGAATTCGATAGTATCTATCTAATTATATGTGAATTATTCACAATGGCGCTTGTCGTAATTGAAGGAGCAAAAGACTATGGACCATATAAGGGGATACATCCACAAAATAATATAAAAACCTCTTGAAATGCAGCATCCGAACCAGCACGAAGCAGTTTGCCGGGATGCCTGAAATTGTTTTAAATAATTTGTTTGCATGTGCCATGCCATCTGCTTATCATCACTTTTCAGATAAGTTTTCCCCTTATGGAACGTAGTTGAAACATAACGGTAAAGGACTGAAATTTCATCGAAAAATGCAACGGAATCGACGATGATTTTCTAGACGTCGGAGTCGGAAAGGGGAGAGAAATGTTTTGCAGGTAGTTGGGAGAAGGTCTAGAGTGTCATGAACATTTGCGCCGTGCTGGTGAAATGAACTACTGTGGCATCCTTCCCGTCATTATGACGGTTCAGGTGACCTTTTCACCATCATGGCGCAAATGTCCGTGACGCTCTTATCTTTCGTCCGCTGCCCTCACCTATGATGATGAGGAAGAAGTAAACGACGTATCCAATGAGAACGAAGAGTGCAACGTCGAGGGGAATCATGTCGGCAGTTAGTTCCTAAAGAGAATTGTTTATTTCAAACGCGATCGCTGTCAGAATTGGTCAGATCGGAAGGTTACATTTATATTGAATGAGCGAAGCATATTCGTAAATTTCTCAGCTTACCTGGCGAGAAAAGAATTTATCGATAAAAGTCCACCTCTCTCTGCGGATTCTGCACCGACGACGAGGCTACGGTAGTTGAAATGGAGTTGATGAGCGCGGTCGAATAGTCCGGGGAAAGTTCAGTCGATGACTGAAGAGAGATTAGAGATTATGAAATTCTATATCCTCTCATAATCCCGTGAAAGGTTCACGTCGTGCATGTTGTGAGAAAATTTGCGGAGAATGATTTCTGAAGCCAAATCAGTATATTTATACATGACGGCCTACAGTAGACGAACTTGCGCCGGATTTAATAACTGGAAAGTTCATGATTCTGCGCCTATGCGATATTTTGAGCAGTTTACGTGGTCATTGATGAGTTTTAGTGTGAGGCCAAAGTTTGAGGCGGTGGAGCGTATAGAGGAAGCACATAGAAAAAGATGAGTGAAGGCAAAAGTGCACTGCTGAAACATGGTCAAAGTAGTTAGTCCAGTGAGAGAGGTGAGGAGGTTTGACTTCCGAACCAAAGATAGGAAGACTGCAGACTAGTGAGGAAGACAGCGGTGGGGTAAAAAGCCAAGGGTCGCACTTACAATTAGCGCACGAATGAATATTTTTGCACAAATGCTGTGAGCCGAAAATGTAGGAATATCATAGATTTCTAAATATCTACAATTGGCCCCATGAAACCCCGTGAAGAAATAAAACGTATGGACGATTCTTTGCTAGAAACATGTGGTGACATTGAATGGGGTGTCACATTTGAGAATTTCTGACTCTCTAATCTGTTATGTCGACAGGCAACCCACAATATATTTTTTAGCTGACATAAACAACACAAGTGGGGGTCACAAGCATTGCTTGAAAAGCAAAACGAATGAACAACGTCATTCAATCATCGTGTCAGGCAGTAGAGACCTCGAATCGAGTCACAACGCGCATTCTTTGTTCTAAAAATGTCCTGGCCGAATATTTTCATGATAGGGAAGTGAAGAGCGCAGTTGCATGAAATCATATTCGAGGACAACAGCTCTGATAGGATTAGGGAAGTTCGAAAGCTCACATGAGATGCCCTAATATCTATTCCCATAAGGACTTCCCTTTTCTCAAGAAGTGAGGAAACGCGTTGATTGAAACGGCGACGCATCGCGTTCTCTTCAGTACAAAACACGGAGGATTTGCAAGGGAAACGAGGTTTGAAATGGTTGAGGGAGACTGAATGTGAGAGACAAAAGGGGCATGGGGAGTATTTATTGACTTCACTTTCTTGATAGTTTTGGCAGAACAGGCTTTGGTGATGATGAATTCTAAACACCGATGGTGGACCAAAATTGCATCGAAATGGGGTCAAGATCTTATGACATGGGTCTGATGCACAATTTCAAAACGACAGCACGAAAAATCCATCATTGAAAACGACATCATCTTAGGAATCTTCTTTACAAAAGGACGATTTGGAAGAAGTAACAAAGTAAGAGAAATGCCTGTAGAAGGACTGAGCCCCACAGGCCCCGCCCACTCTTCATACGAGTAGACTATGAAACGAGTCACGATGCTTTCCTGTTTTCGCCTTAATCCCAGCTTCCTCCAGGTTATAGACCGTGGTTAAGAGAGCATTAGAACGGGAAAAGGTTGTGTTTGATTGGAACTCCATCAATCGGGGGCTGATTCGATGTTATCATGCGACAGCTAACACGGTTACGGAGTGCAAGATTGGAGGTGCAAAAGGGGGAAATAGCAGAAGTTGGGATAATCATGCAAATAATTCCCCCTGAGGCCGATTACCTCAAACTGTGAGCATAACTTAAACAGGCAAACCGTAACAGGATTACGGAATGCACGGTTGGAGGCGCGAATTTGCAGAAAATAGCAGAAACTGGGATAATAGAGTTCGCTGAATGAATCTCAAAGTACACCCGATCTATCAGTTCACTAATTCACTCGGTCGCCCCCGGCGCCTAGAAACGACCACGCCAAGGAGAGCACATAGTCATGAAACGGTCTTTGATTCACTCTGCCAGCACCGTGGGATAACGATGCAAATATTGTCCCATGTGTTAGGCTATACAATCAGGTGAGAAGTTAAAGGTCGAACTCGAAACGGAATTTAACTAGCAAACCGAAAACGTTCCAAGCAGTTATTTGCCAAGAGACGGAATGAGCAACGCGAGTATTTTTCTTCATGAAAACATGTTTTGAACTTGACACGAGTTTGAAAGTAAAAGGTTGTTAAAAATCCGTTCATTCAATTTACTCTCATTTTTTTCATTTGAAGGAGAAGGAAACGCAAAATTATCGTTTTTCCTACAGGTGGAATGTGCATTACGCATTCGTCCAATCCGAGCGGAGCTGTTGTCTCTATGTTCGGCAGACCACCGCAGAATTGACAAATGCGCAATGTACTTTTCATCGTTTTCGAGCATTCATATTGAGCATTATCGCTCGCATATGTGCATTGCTAACTGTCACTGTGTTTGATTACTTTTCGGCATGTGCTAGCATATTTTTGAAGATATATTTTTTGTGAAGGATAACCCAGCAAGTAATCGTTTTGCAAGTCCGCACAATATGCTGCATACGCATGCAGAATGGCCATAAATATTTTCGCCTCAATTGCGAGAAGAGGAGCAATCTTCCACAGCGATATGCTGACGCACACTCAATTTATTTCTAGACTCACTTCTCATTTTCACCCCCATGGTTGGCAGTTTGACTATTTTAAGGTTTATGTTTCAATGCTACTATATATTTGAAGATATACCCTCAGTGAAACATGATAAAGTAAAATAGTAGAACAAATCAATATTTCAGCCCCTCCCTGTCGCTAAAGGATTCGAATAAGAGAGTGGTCGGAGCTTTCACGCCGATCAAGATAGTAGGGCCTCGGGTTCAGATTGTTTTGGGCGCGCGTGTGGATTCAAAGACGACTTCCGCATAGTGCAGGCAGACAGCGTAAATAATTTCCAAGAGAAAACGATTTCAGTTGAGAAAAGGCAAAAGATCGCGGCGTGAAAGAATGGGTGTGGGAAGAATTTCCAAATCCTCTACTCTACTTTCCCTGGCCAAAGAGGGTCAAGATGTTACGACCGGGTGGAATGAGGCGTAGTCGGTCGAGGATTAAGAGGAAACTTCTATGGAGGAAGCAACATTGGAGAAAAACTTAGCGTTCTCGTACTTCAGCAATAATTTTTGTTTTTTTTTGCCCCCTGATACCTCCGATCCAATGCTCCCCCACACTTTTTCAGCATGTAAAGATATGGTGAAGCACAATCCGAAACGAACTCAAGGCCTTCAAACCGCAATTCGACCAGATTTGAGTTGTGTAACAGAGCAACATCTAGAATGCATAGTACTGCTGTCACGGTTTTTGATTTGGGTTTGCGATGAGTAATTTTAATATAAACAATTATTGTAAAAATGATTGCACTCCACTACTCTAGTGAATACGAACATCGAGCAAAGTCGAAGGGATTCTAACCAGAAGTGCACAAAAACAACGGGAAGAATCTAAGCTTCCTAGTATCTAACGGGGAAGGGACTATGGCCCACGGACAAATAAGCCTCACTATGTGGGTGCTCCGCGGCAGATTTTGCCCTGAGGGAAGCGACCATCATATGAGGGCGAAGGAAAGAGAATCAGGGATGGTAGAATAACAGAAAAAGGAGCTTGAGGGAAGCTTCCCCTTCAAGCTCCATGTTGTTCTTACTTCATGTACTCAGATAGACGCATATTTACAACGGAAATGAGTAGTGGAACACTTCCGATCATTTTCGGCTTCGTGTACAATCTGTAACGATCACGGAAAATGGGAAATGTTTGACTTATCTGTAAAAATATATTGTGGACGGGAAAGTGCATTAAGGCACATCGGTCTTGCATGGGAAACTCTTCGAGGAGAAGAATTTGCGAATCAAATGCAAAAATCCCTTGTCACGAATTCACTGGTAGAAATGCAAAAGTTCATAGTATGACGAATCTTGATGTTGGACAAACGAAAGTGTGCACTATTCCACAATAGATTAATAGTTCAGTAGGCTGAATATATCCATATCAGCTGCTTAATGTAGCGAAATGAATCAAAACACCGCTGTACTTGACACCAAGGATCTTGTTTTCAGGTATTTGACTCATTTGTCTAGACGCCAGTTGAACTTTTAACCTTGGAAGAGCTTAATGAGGCGAAAGCGGATGAGCATTTAAATAGTATACGTGAGGAGAAGCTGAGATTTTGGCAACAGATTGATGAAACTGGAGTCTACATGCATTAACAGAAACGTACTCAAATGTATGCAGTCCCTGAAGTTTATTTGATGGCGCTGTTCTATGTGATCCTACCACGAATTCGCTGAATTAACTGGGTAAACTACGGTATAATAGCATAGAGAGACAACGCAAGTTGAAGAGAGCACAGAGAAGTCAGACATGTTTCAGATATGCAACACATAAAATATATAACCTATGTGATAATTTTGCTAATGCATGGGGCATAAAACTGTGAGGTAGCTGTTCTGGATTCGAAAAAACCCCAAAGTGGGCGCTGCTGGCAGTATGAAGGGGTCTACTGTAAACAGTCTCTCTGCTGGATCTTTGGCTCTTTGGGCAGCAGGAGAAAGTGAGGCGTCTGCTTTTCTCCATATACGAAGAAGGAAGTTTACAATAGGCGCTGCTGTTCCGCATAAATCGAGTCTCACGCTCGTCTTTGTGATTTTATTGCATCCAGGGTGTCGCGGAAGGAACCAAACTGCAGCTTTTTCTTTTTTTGTGAGCATTGGTCCCTAAATATGTTATAATAAAATAATGTTCTGCTTGGGCAGGTCAGACAACCAGACATGCTGCACTTTATTTCCATATACGGTACCCTATTTTATAGACGAATGTAATTGTCCCGAGACAAATGGAGCGAATTGCACAGAATACAATGTAGTTCTCAAATCATTCTTGAATTAAATGCCATTGAACTTAAGCCAAGACAATATGCACTTGTTCCACTATAATGCTGACAGAAAGCGAGCATGACGATAGTATTTGTCATTTGTCTACAACGAGACTACGCACGATGCGCTGGTTTTCTGATGTCGGTTCCCTAAATGGTCATCGGAGCACTTTACGGCTTGATCTCATAAAGCAAATATTATTCACGCTGATAAACATACATCACCGCTATTATCTGTAGCGAAGCAAACATCGCCTAAAATAGCATATCTATGGTGGAAGCTTGACTGCTTGTAAGGTTATGTTTCATAGAGGGTTCATATTTAACATATAGCAGCCTTGAAAAATACCCTAAAAATAGTCAAGATGCCAACCACTATATCAATCTACTTCATTGCATTTGTGTTTTGCCCTCTCCATCTCATGAAGGCTTGCTATGACGGAAGTTGAGAGGGAGGAATGGGCATAATACATGCAATAACTGGTGGGAGGTGTGTATAAACACAAGAGATATGTATTCGTTATGGGACGTATTATGGGATTTCGAACCTCCCCAATACCGTCGAAACGGTCGTCTCTCCATTCGATGGACGACCCCTAGGAAGAGATTGGGGAGGTGAGAAATTCCATAAAGCGGTTCCTAGTATCCCGTCTCTCCCTTGTGCTGTGCAAACCCCTGACGATCAGTGGTCCACTGGGGGAGAAGCAAATACTGTATTCGCAGTTCCGCATTTCGTTTCGCCGCAGCCCCACTCAGGGAAGGAAATCGAAACCTTTTCCTCTCATTGTCAGGGTTAAAATATCACAGAATCTTTTTTAACACAAAAACAACACAAAAAATAACTGCAAAGACTTTTTTAACACTTTTTTAAACACAAAAACAACACAAAAAATAACTGCAAAGACAAAAATTGACAGTTTGTGGTAGGGGTTTTTTGAGAGTCATCCTATTAATGACGAAAACTTCTATATTTATTCACATCTCTCCATTTCAAGGTGATTCGTGCTCATGGACTACTAGTCGCCAGTGGCTTGCAAAACACTCCTACTCTTTTGCCTAATTTCAAATGCATTTATTCTACTAGGTAGGCATGATGTCCTTTCCCGTCATACAAATGTCACTACTGCCTGAAACTATTTACGCTGCATAACTTTTTTGCGTGGCCTTTCGCTCGGATCAAACGGAACATGTTATGCAACAATTCAACGCAAAACTTCTATGTTTCATAATGCTCGCATAAATTGCATAAACATTCAGTTTCAATAGTGAGCTTCCATCTACTTGGATAAAGAATAAACTATTCCGCGCAAACGAACTTCCACCTACCGTAATGGCGCTCCAATTGGCCGTCGCTGTCGCCGTCGCCGTCGATGTCGAGACATCAGAGGTCATCTGAAAGAGGGAAATTAAATTCGTTCGTGATCTTTCTTTGCTCGAGCAAACGATAGGCTGCCACAAAATTACGATTTCTAACCACCTCAATCTCCAACGGGCTCCCGTCTCTCCCACAGAAAGACGAAAGCTCAGAAGAAGTTAGAAATGCCATTTGAGACACGTGCCATGAATTCAATCATTTTACTCATATTCTTCTCTCATGACCGTCGCCTCTGGATAGTCAGAGACGACCTCTCGGGATAGGAAAAGGACAGCTAAGTGACTGAACTCATGGCATCAAACGTTAAATGCACACGCGAACCGTCGACACGTCGGAGCAGAATCGAATTCACGCGGAGGAAATACAAATATATATGCCAGTCTACTGGGGTGGGAACAGACAAGGCTTGTAGACTGTCATAAGGTTCAGTGACTGGAAAGCACTGGGAATATAAATAATGGGGCTAAATGACTTGGGAAAATGGGAGTGGCGGACATACAAATATACCATGTCACTAGAGTAGTAACAGACGGACAAGACTTTTGCAGTAAATATGATAAGGTTCAATGTGCAAGGGACTGGGAATTATTCCCCGTAACAATACCACACGGTACGCAAACAAATGAACAGAAGCGGAAAAATCACGTGTGAACACAATTGGATGGTGGAAAACAATACTTCCAGGAAGTATTGTTTGGAGTTGTTCTTTTGACAGATGCGAACGACAATACGAATACATAGCGAGCATGCGTGGGGTGTTCAGTCTGACCGTGAATGACAAAACCGCGTCATTTCAAGTCTGCGGCCTTTACGCGGACTTTACTGCTAGACTCGACGATTTGTGCGAAACACGGCACTTTTGCAGCTGCTACAGAGCACTCAGTCCGAGGTACACGCCTAATGTAATGGCTGAAACCTAGTAGATTGATTGAAGTAGGATAGCGGGTACGTGAGTGCTGAACTGAGTAGACGCACTATAAATGCGCAAATATCCGTTGAACAGCATTTGCTCACACAAATGCAGCAAGACAGCAAAGAATGATCACACAAAAATATCTGCTATTATTGGATTAAAATGTTCCGGAAGCTTCCAATGCCGTTTTTGAATAACTCGTTTAATTTTCATTTTCATGTTTTGCCGTAAGCAACAAAGTTGTTTGTTTCGTCAAGAACATCAACTTTCATGTTGGTAGTATTTCATGAAAATGAAAACGGAAGGAGTTATTAGTTGTGCGGAAATGGCCTGCGCGGAAGTCTTTTGTGCAGAAATGTCTTGTGCAGAAGTGTATGTGCACAAATATCGTGATACCGAAATAAAATATGTTTCACACACTGCATATAGTAGTGCGTGAAATATGTTTATGCCTGTTATCCGACGCAAATCGGAATGGCGAGTCATCGGACCCATCTTCCCAGGCTCGCTTACCCAATAATATTTAAAACTACTCCAAAAACTGCCAATGCAGAATAACATTGGCAGTTTTTGGAACAATAGGTAAGGAAATGATTCTTTATTGTGGTCAGCAGATAGATTGGGCGGTTTTGGCAGTCATTTTTTTGTATTTGTATAGTTAAAAATAACTGCGGAAACCGCTCCAAGTACTGCCATTATTGAATAATACAGTTTTGTAGCGGTTGAGCGGTTATTTTTTGCGTGAAGCCACCAGAAGGAAGTGATTCTTTAACGTGGTCAATGGTACTGCGCCGGCCGGCTTGTGAAATGTGCACGAACATTTCGCTCTAAAGCCTCGAAAAGCAATGTACTGGGGGAAATGAGTCGTGGCAACTAAATGGGTAGTATTAGCGACGGGAAGACCGCGCTTGCAATCATTTCGAACGTGCTTGGAGCTAATTCCATATTTCCACTTTTCATATGTGTTTTACAAGTATTACAAGACACGGTGGGTTCAATTTCATTACTTCTGCGGTGCATCGTTTTTCTGAGAAATAATAATATTAATTCACAAAAGGAATTACAATGCTCATAATGGTAACCCTAACAATAAGCACGAACGGAGAAGCCTAGAGAATACAAAAGCGTCGCATGGCACAGTCATAGATTTTTTTCTATGGCGAATTGGATCTCCAGTTCCAACGCAATCCTAGCTTTTTCAGTTTATGAACTGGGTTTCAAAATCAATAATGATGTGCATTTGTCTTTCGTCTTTTTTCAATAAAATTTCGCTAGCGCTGTTCCACGGAGCAGACGGTGCGGTCAATAGGGTTTACGAATGAGAAATGCACTTTATAGATTTTGATTCCCATTCATGCCCACTTCATCTCCATCATAGCACGGTCAATTATGGTTCAAGCATCGGATCCGTTCTACGTGACACATACACTGAAGTCAGTTTATTATTGTGGCAAACGGAGTAGAAAGTCTGCCTCTATATGTTGAGCGTGAAACCAATTCAAAATCATGACTAACAGTGAGAAAAATAACGAAATATTATAGCACGCAAATTTGAGAGTGCACAGTCGTCAGCCAGATGGGGTGTGTGTACTCGGTATATAAAGTTGGTTTTCCACAATAATATCTCTCTCATATTTTCAACACTTCTGTTATATATTTATGCGAACGATTAACTACACTGAATTGATCTCGTAACTTAGCAAACGCTTATGGCTATAGACTGAAATCTAAAAAAAGTGAAATTTTGCGCGGCGAATTCCACGCGATCTATGTTTCACCGTGGGCGAATAAGGTTATGCGCAAGATATCGTGAATTGACGAATTGCTCCTTGTCCTTAAATTTTGTCATTTCTAAATATAAGAAGAATTACTGTATCCATTCCCATGTCAAAACACAAACAACTGACTTCAGTAAAAAGACGAAAGAAACAAATTGAAAAACTGGAGCTTGACAACTTCCGTAACCCGGTGACCACCCATGCGAAGGTTTATTAATTTGAACTTCCATCCTATTCTTTGCATTTTTCGCGGTCTCCAAAGACTCCAAATCATTCATGTCATAATAAATAGTGAAGTATGAGTCCGTTCCTACTTATAATATGGTACTCGTGATATCACATTTTCTGATGTCACAGTCTCCGTCGACAAATACAAACCAAACACGAGATCATTTTTCTATGACCTTAACAAGGGAAAATGACGTAGTAATATCATAATTATCTGAATGGATCATCTAATCGCAACGGGGTGAAAAGTCTTATTAGTCATCCTAATGGAACTGCTTCACATTACTTCTTTTTGCTATAAGTAATCTGAAACATACTAAATTACGCCTTTTGGTCAGAGATATGACGAAATAGCACGCAAAACGAGAGAGAGACAGTCGGTCAAAAAACGTAAAGTGTGTACTGGTATAACAGTTCGGGTAGGATGTTAATAACAAAACGAGTATTTTACCATCTGCTCATTGCCCTACATGCACTAGGCATGTGTTTATGACGTGTGGGGTATTATGGAGCGGCGACGGAACCGACAGACTGGATGCAATTAAGGCCTCATGAACGCCACACAACGTACTGGGAATTGACATCTGCGGCCGATTACCCTCGTTATGCAGGGTGAAAGACAAGAGCGCCAAGGACATCTGCGCCATAATGGTGAGGAGGACAGATGCGCCATCGTTGGCGTCATTACAGAGGCACAACGATAGATATTATCGTTACAGCGCTCATGTCGCACTTATGTTTCACCCGCGACGGGACGGAAACCAACGGACGAGAGGCAATTAAGGCCTCATGAACGCCATAAAGTAGTCATAATTGCATCTGCCGCCGATTACTCGTTACTATACTCAAAGGACAAAGGAATCACGAATGTCTGTGCCATTCTAGTGCAATGTAACTACAAATGACGGTGATGCTTGTTGTCGAACGAACAGTAAGCGGAAATAATTTGATAGTCCAAATTAATTGTGTATAACTCTTGCCCCTCTTTGTAGGGTTAACAACAACGAATATGACAAGTATGGCGCAAAAGTCCATGCGGATGTTGTCTTCCACTAGTTTTCTCACAGAAGTATTTTTGCTATATATAGTACAGAATAGATTGGGGCCATGAGCATATTCATTCTTCTCCGCGCAATTGTCTATGAGGTTGAGAGATAATAGTTCGGAAGGAGAGTGGGCATGTTGTAATTGCTCAGAACCCCCTCTGGTGCAGAAAACATAGAACCGCGGAGACGGATTGCTTTCCCAGAGAACGAAAAACGAAGAAGACGGAGAACACCCTAGATCGAAAGATTAAGAATGATGGAATGAACAACGGAGTGAAGAACAAAGTAAAGACAGCAAAATGCATTAGGAGTCCTTAGTCGACAAAAGAACTGCAGCACACTCATGGGTTTCAGCACTCAGAATCATTGAACATAGGGAATACATGTTGAATAATACGATAGTGAAAGTGTGACGATTGTCTATCGGAATTAGCATACAAATATTATAGAAGCATTCTTAAAAATGAAAATACGGGGAACTCCGCGGAATCGACACGTCTTGTGTTCAGTAGCCAATTTCTTGACAGGAATTTATAATTTTGCACATGCATATTTTGATCCCACATGATTGAAATTCCAACAAAATTTTGAAATTATCAGATTGGAAATAGGTTGGCTGATACTCATTCCTAATACTGTAGATCGTTGTATGATCCTCTCTCATGCATCTAATTGTAATTTCCGCGGAACTGTCGTCTCTACGACTTGTAGACAACTGCTATGACGCTGAGTGTAGATGCACTTTACTGCCGATTTAGAAACCCTAATCCAAATAGGAAAACGTCACTTCTCGACCAGTCACGGCTAACATTTATCAGGAGCTGAAGTTTTGCTGCATTTAATAGACTAGCAGCTGCCATTTGGCCGTAAATTGCGTGGGCGGCCAAATGGCGGGGTGCAAAATTCACGAATGCAGCGATCTCCGCAGTAATTTGCTGCACTTTCACGCAGCTGACTAGACAATTTAAAATTCATGTAAACAAACGATTTGCACCCACTAAATTAACGATATCTTTTGCAAAAGAGCAGCCCTGCAGCCCGACTTGAGAAGGGTATTGGGACACTCGCCCTGATCTGATTCGTAAGAGAATATAGCAAGAATATTGTCATTTGCATCAACTGAAGATTCATGCTGGCTGTATAAAAACGGTCTTATAAATATATATTATGTCCCTCTGAACTCAGCCCAACATTTCCGGTACGATTGTCACGCGTGCCGATGACGACTGTGCACTCTAATATTGACCTACGCGACAGTTCGTCGTTTTGCGGATCTCCACCAGCGCTTTTGAACATGACTTAGCTTATAAGAAGAAGAATCACTGAGTAAGATTTTGAACAGAATGCATAAGAAGAATTGCAAGGGTAAAGTAATTTATTGCGAGCGCATTGCACATATCGCTCTCACTACGCCCTGTTGTGATTTCTTTGCTCCACTAGTAATTGACCTTACGCATTCATCTCTCACGCAAATAGACGCCATGCATATTATGGAGAAGACCAAAACAGAAGACGCTAAAACATACAATGAAACAGAGACAGACAAATGCCGACCTTTCACGCAAACATCAGTGTTTTAAATGCCAGGGTTTCAAAGTTGGCCGCAAAGTGCATTTGTCATAAGTTTTACCTCCAATTCACTTGTTCATGAAGCAGTTGACAGCTAGAACGAATGAAAATGTACTTTGCTATTGATTTTGAAATCCTATGTATAATCACTCCATCTTCATCAAAGAACGGTTTTTTTCTGGTACAAGTAGCGGATTCGTTGTACGCTAAACACACACCGGGACAAGTGTACTTATCTATTATATTTTTCACTCGTATTATTTATTTTTTAAAAGGATGTTGACCGGACCATTGATTTGACATCAAAAGTTTCGCTTATGGCAATAGACTGAAACATAAAATGAGTTTATGAGCATGATATCGTGAATCGACTGTTGAAACAGTATTGTTTACGACGATCAATACTATACAAGGATGAACAGATCAATTAAAGTTCGTTCGCACCCAACAAATTCAATTTAGAACAGAACTCTGGAGAAACAGCTGGATTCAGATGTGGGAGCATGTTTTGATAAACGACTTTTCTCCAAATTCACGTGAAATAACGCCTCGGATTAAGGAGAAAAAAATGCTTGGACACGTGAAATGGCGTCCAAGCAGGTGTAATTTCGAAATTGATAGTGCCTGGAGCAACTTGACAAAGCGTTGCCAGGATGAGAATCTTTTAGCGACCTGCAGGAAGTTGTTTCTAAAGTCTGCAACAGTGAAGATGTATGAAAAGACAATGCATTGCGAAGTGTTCGGAGCCCTTCGCCAATTCCCACGGACTACGCGAAAAGTGTAGGCAGAATGCATACATTAACGCAGTTCTTTGCGCTTATCCGTCTTAACTTTGCCTTTCAAAACATTGGAAAATAATCGGGAAGAGTCTACTGTAGTAAAGGATCTGACAGAGTTATAGAAGAGGGTTGAAAGCCCATATAAATTGCGCATGAAACCTATTCAAAATCACAGATTATGTTCAAGGCGTTAACACGAAAATTAGAGAGTGCACAGTCGTCAGCCAGATGGAGTCTTCGTACTCGGTATATATGCTTGGTATACGCTCGCATCTTTCACCAAAGGAGACGATACAATCTAACTAACGACATATAAGCCTCTAAGAATTTCCTTGGCTTGAAGGCTTGAAACTATTAGGTTGGGGCATAAGTAATGATAGATTGTCTTATACCGATACAGAAAAATTCCAGCAAATGCTAGACAGTAACTATGTAGTGCATAGTTGTTGTCTAGCTTTGGCCAATATTTGTTTTTAGCCTAGCTGCTACATGCCTGCAATACATCAAGCAGTAGGCCTTCAAAGTCCACGATTGCCTTGAAGACCTCTGATAAGTTCTCGCGCTCTATTTTCAAGGAGCGAATTTTCCGGGCCAAACTAAATGTGCTCATGCATGACCCGTGCCATGAAGAATACCAGGCCCCAGTGAGGGACTTCCCAGCCGACTGGCTTTTCCAGGGCCATCATTTTTTTGAAAAAAGTGAAAAAATCGGCTTTTCATCCGAAAAAGAGTGACAGCTCGTTTTCAAAAGCTACATCAATCTGTTCAATCATATTTCGGAAGCAACTTGTGCATTACCAGTAGATTATAA
>JACMIF010001392.1:12423-24230 GCA_014805445.1 Diplogasteroides magnus | reverse complement strand
GTTGGCTCTCGCTGGGGCCTGGCAATGTCCATAACACGGCTCATGCATGAGCACATTTAGTTTGGTCGGGAAAATTCGGTTCTTGAAAATACAGCTCGAGAAATTTTCAGTGGTATCCGCTACAACTATGGAATTTGAAAGCCTACTCTTTGCTGTGTTGGAGGCATGGAGCATCTAAGCTAGGCATACATGTTGGCCAATGCTAATCAACAACTATGCACTATACAATTGCTGTCTAGCGTTCACTCAGATTTTTTTTGTATCGGAATAAGAAAAACCACCAAGACTTTCTCCCCAACCTAATATCCGAGTGAATTAGATGACAGAAAAATGCTAATTTGCTTCCTTTCCCTATGATATTTATAATGTTTTACAATCCAACAGTATCAACATTTACCGCTTTAATATTATGCAGGAGAACCCCAAAAAAACTATTCGAAAGAATATGACGAATATTTACTTGGAAAATATGTTGAATGACGCAATCATGAAGGTGAACAGTACGCCAGTGCAGCATGCCTGAATATTAGTATAAAGAATCTAAGCGCTGTCGCCCAGTTTGAATTTGGTTGGAATAAAGATGCTGAAATGGCTGCATGTCCCGTCAGCACTCTTTGCCCGTAAGGATCTTTGTGTTTGAACATGATGCATCTGCAGAAAAACACTCAGGCTCTTAGAGTTCAGATATTGGTACTCATAAAATGGAAGTATAAACTAGATTCTTGTCTGACCTGAATCAGGAACTTGAGCTCCTTTTTTGACCTCTTCTCACGTTCTCTGGTGCTCAAGGCTTCCCCGATAATCTGAAATGAAAATTCACAGGACTTTCTTCGTATGTCTCGATTCCGTTCCTGATAGAAAGCCTAAGCTTGTATATTTTCATGTGACCAATGTGTATCTTTTTGATCCCTAGACGCTGGAAGTTCGTGGGAAGATTAATTGTGGAAGAAAACATAATTTTCTCGGAAAAAGATGTTCGCGCTTATGATCATAAATATTTTCCTGATAAATTTGAATCGACTTCGATGTCGCATTGTTTAGTTAAGGAATACTTGATTTACTACAAATTCTTACCAAATTGGAAGTATGCACTCGCACAACACAGATGACGTCGATTGCTAGCACAACAATACAGACGGTCTGAAATGAAGTATTCGACAGGCTATGAATTGAAATTGAAACATAAATTCTTTGCTCAAGACTGCCTCATTCTCAATCGCTTTTAAAAAAGAATTACTCTCGTACAACGAGAAAACTAAAAGTATTCCAAGTCACTTGCATAATGATAATCAAAATTAAACATTTGATAATAAGCGGAGAATTGACGACCTATCTTTCAGTATCACTATTTTCGGCATGAGGTTTCTTTCCTTTGCCTCCATCCCATCAGGACGGTTTGTTTTATCATTATCTAAATACTTACACATCCAAAGACTAGGTCGAGGTAGAAAGCCATGGTTTGACCACAAGGTGTTGTGGAATACTGCCAGTAAAAGTATGTGGAATTGTAGAAGAAATCACAGCCGTCTGAAAATTGGTGTTCTGATTACCTGCATACTTCACCGTTTACAACATTATATAGTGCGCAAAATTCCTACCTCCGAAATACACCGCCCAATGAACGAAACAGAAGCTCCAGTAGCCCAATATCAGCAGTTTGATCCTCTTCTCGAAGACACTACTGTAAATTTGTGAATCTGTTGAGTGCGATGAACAACTGGGAGTAGAGACCGACGAACCTTAAACGATGACTGTTTTACTGTAGTTCTTCTCTCGTGAGTACTTGTTAAAAATGCGAAGATGTAATTGCGCAAAATCATGCAAGTCGAGGAGCAACAGTTTTCACTAATAAGCAGAGAAGGTATTCCTTTTACCAGAAATATAGGCAGGCCTGGCCCACTCGTTTTCCGAGAAGCGAGTCGTCATCGTGTGCATCACTAAAAAATAATTAATTAATTTAAAGGATTTATAAAATTCTGTCGCTGCTCTCTAGTTTTATAAACCGAAAATATGTAATGCATTACTTACAAGTACATCATCAATGGGGCTGCCCAGAAAGCAAAGAACGTGAGGACACCAGCGTTCGCCATGCAGTGTGCAGCTGTCAGACGTCCTGAATTTTACTTATAAAAATCATTTTGTCTCTTTCCTTGAGTTGTTTGCTTTGATCAGTAAGAGGAGATCTTAAAAGAATAAAATTGTCCTTTGATCTGTTTTCCATACATGTTCTGTTGATGATTTCTAGCTTGAAGGTGACAATAGTTGTAGTAAGAGGCCTCTAGAGGGGACTAGGTCTGAGGCGTAAGAAGGTTTGGGTACTGTATCCCAGCTCAGCTCCGTCTGTTTTATCTCTCATTCACTAAATCACAGGACTCTTTGCAAGAATACTAACTCCCTTGAATAACCAATTATTTGTTCACTGGAAGAGAAAAACGTGTAAAGAAATACCGAATGAAGTCCTCAATCCTTGTACTCGAAATGACATAAATGCCGCCGAGACGTTGATCAGAATGCCAGAGATTGCGAACTAAAAACTAGAGAGCATGAATTGATTCAGATATTGACAGCCGCTTACTTCTAACCGTCTAAATTCATTCCTAGTGATGTCTCTCGCAAAGACAACAGCTTGGAATGAAGATAGACGGCTAGAAAGGAACGGTAGGGTCAATATCTGAGAGTGAGTCAATTCACGGTCTCTACTGAAAACGAAGAATCAATGCAGCACATAGTTGACTACAACGGTAATGCAAAATAAGGGAGAAAATATGATCTTTGGCTCACAATTAATGTAATCGATGCAGCGATGACGTGTTCCTCCTGCGTTGGCTCACCGGAATAATCCACATTGTCCTGAAATTAATGAAATTATTGTTCGATGGTTTCAAAACTTGATATTTCTCTTTCTAGAGCACTTGAAACTGTGAATCTATCCGGCTAATGGATTAAATATGGCTGCTGCATTTTTTTTTGGGACAAACTTCGAACATGCTGACTTGACTGTAGTTGGCTGATTGTTCTATGAGAAGTAGTTTAGTTGCTGTAGTCTGGAACTATGTATACTAGAATTCGCGGTAATAAGCCAATCGTTCCGCGAAAAGTAAGCTGTTTTAGTACAACCCCTAGTGAGCGGCCGATCAACACGAACAATGGACGAAACGCGCAAACGAAATTTCATGAAGGAAAAATATATATCAAGTGATAGTGTACTACCATGTGCTATTGTAGCTTTCTCCTTATAAGCGATACACGAGGATCTGAAAACCCGTCTTACACTCTAGTCAAATTTTTCAATTCTTTTTTTTTTAAACTTTTTTTTTAAATTTTTAAACTCTTACAAACTAGGTACTTCAGACAGTGATTCCCACACTTCCACGATTCTCGAGTCCAGAATACAATGTCAAAGAAAAATTGCTCTTTGAAAGACCTTAAGATGATGTTTAGCGACTTACCAAGAAAAATTGGAGTATCATCTCCATTCATGGGCCCATGGCATCTTGTTGTTTGGGCATAACGAAAAATATGCCCAAACTACATCATTTTATGAGCCCTATTATACGGCGCGAATGAACTGTGATATTCACAATAGACATCGACCGTATTTCGGGATACATGTGGCAGTCAGCGGCCAATGTATGAATATTATGGTGTCGAAAATGGGAGCGCTCCCGGAAGCCCCGGCATGGAATGAATGAGATGCCATTCTTCCCGGAATAATGAGCTCTAGTTGAAAAGTACAATCAGAGTACCAGTGATTGTGGAATCCCATTCTTCCTTTAGTCAGAGTGGTCTGTCTTTCTCCCTTCATTATAGACCACAAGGAATGGCTGAAGAATGAGCGTCCCAGCCGTGACTTGGACTCCCATTGTACTTCATTTGTATTTCTGCACGGGAAGAGGGTGGTCTCATTCCTCCCATGCCAGGACTGCCGAGAGCAATTTGCGATAACGAAATGAATACTTATGTTTTGCGGAGTAGAAGGGCTCGTGAGGGCTGAAAGACAAGTACCACAAGGGCATTTGAGCCGTAATTGTGAATTGAACAGATGGGCTATCGCTGTCATCTTTATCATGGCGCAAGTGCCCATTACACCATTTTTAGCGTTAAAGTCCAAGGCGCCCTTGCCTTTCACCAGCCAAGAGAGATATGCTAAAATGAGAAAACGGAGTGTGAAAGGCTAAGAATTTGGTCAAAGTGATCCCATCTGATAGTGAGATGCAGAGATCGCATTATGAAATATCTACCATCCCTAATCTCTTCAGACCAGCAGTCTATCGAAATTAGAGACGACCGCTCCAACGAGATTGAGGAGGTTGGCAATTCCGTATTGCTTTCCCTAGTGAGATGTGATCCCGATGTTATTATGCGACATTAATTTATGAGACGTGAAGAGATGATTCGATGAGAAAATGAGCCTAATCGCTTCCCCATAGAAGTTCCGTCTGCCAAAAACAGGTAGCTGAATACGTAGACGGTTGAAGAGAAGTGGGAACGGATATACGTCGAGAGGTAAATGTTTCATTAATAAAGCGAAAATGCGTAGACATAGTGAGACAGATTTGAAGCGATTTGTTAAAATTATAGAAGTCCACGGACTTTATTCCGATAAACTGCTCATAATCAAAAAGGGACTACGATTCGATCTCCAGCCGAAGGTTTGAAAAATTCCAAACACACAAATGGCTGCCACTCGCGAAGGACAAGGTTGGGTGTTCGCCTATGTTTCTCGTAAGGCGAAGGAGATATGGTTGATGAGTAGGGTGGGTTTCGGTAGAAAAGAAATGAGGTGGATGTGGGTCTATTGGAGGAGTCAATCCCTTCCGACGAGGGAAAGACGTAAGAAAATATCGTCATGCACAATGAATTCAATATATCGCTCGCAACAAAACAAACACACAACATTGTTGTTTACTAGGGTGTCGCTATCGGAACTTTATTGACAGCCGTCATGATTTGTGGTGGATTCGAGATGAAAACACGACCGGGCGACTACCTATAGACGCAAACATACAAATGATGCAAATTTTGACCGGCTATCAATATAGTTCCGATAGCGACACCCTATTGTTTACTGAACCGTATATCGTGAAAACCCATAACTTTTCACAGGCATTTTCAAAACGTTCGAACTATAACACATCATAATCCAATGCAACGGCCAAGTGGAGAAGTCGCTCGAACTCTCGGATGTCATCTATTTCTGTATAAATCGTCATATTCACTTCAAAACCGCGTTTTCGTCATCATGATAAATTCATACTCGGATTGTCTCCCTTCACAGTGTTAGGGGATATTTCATTTTTGCGTTTCATAACGATCAATTCAACGCGACTGAAATATAATATGTTGGCGGTCGATTCGAATTTCAGATTTTTTTAGGGTTCTTACCCATCATGACTAAATACTCGGCTTCCATGGAGGAATTAGTCAACACGAACCAAACCGACGAATCTGGGGTTAGTACAAGATGAAAATGCAGCTGTCACTATTCCTCCGTGTAAATTACATACATCGATTCATCCAGCGATCCGATACGCGTGGAACACGTCATCGACTATCACCTTCATTGTGCGTCCTTTCATTGAGCAACGATCATCTCAGCCTTTGGTCGCATTGTTATGCACAACTGTCTAACATCTTATATTTGAATTCTCGGTATTGATAATTCTCGGAAGAACTTTCAGGTCGCAGTAGCTGGCATTCTGATGGTCGTCCTCAGAGAGGTTCTGTCATTCAGAGTATAGGCATTGAAAACTTCATTAGGTATGCCAAACCAACGCTAGGCTATTCTTTCAGTACAAGGAATAAGCCCATAGGCAGCCAACAAATGATAATGGAGGCGTGACTCCAACCACCGGATGTTATTTTTCGTTATTCATACAGTATACAGTAGTATTCATATTCACATATTGTTTGATCGGATTGTTCATATCAATTCCGTGAACCCTAGTACTAAATGAATTTTAAAAAGTAAGCCCATTGCATTTTTGACCGCTGTGCTCTCTCATCAGGGTGTGCTATTTCGTCGTTTCTCGGACCATCAGACATATGTTTCAGTTAGAGCACAAATCGAAAAATGAGACTTGAGTAACAGTTCAGCTGAGATTTATAATAACTAGAATGACCGTCAATAAAAATGACTCGCGTTTCAACTCTGTCCACCACGCAGACGGGGTGCTCTTAATGGTTTATCACCAACAATTTAACGTTGTGAATTTTCGCGGAACGAATTCGTTTACTGAGTTGCTCAGTTTAGTTCTTACCTATCGCGACCAAATACTCGGCTTTTCATGGAGGAATCAACGTACTACAACGAAACCAGCACATTTGAGGCATGTTCAAGATGCAGCAATCCATGTGCAACACGATTTGCCGTTTTGTATTAGTTCTCCCGTGTTTCGAAGACTGAAGCATGTTTATTGATTTTAGTACAAGATGCAGCCTTCTGCTGAGCCGACACGCGTGGAACAAGTAATTGCAGCGTCGATCACATTCAGTGTGCGTTCATTCATTCAGAACTACGGTGTCGCTAATGGTGATTTTAGTACAACTGTCATTCGTCTAATTTCCGCGAAGCGATTGCCTCTTTCATGTAATATATGACCGCTCCGGGGAGATTAGACAAATGACAATTGCATTAAAATCATCATTAGTCTTTCTTCGAATTATCGATTCAAAAACTTGTTATGCCCAAACTAGACAGAATATTCAGCTCGCAATAATGGGCATTCTGGTGAATGTCCTCGGAGCAGTTCTGTCATTCCGTGTAAGGGCACTGAGGACTTCATTCGGTACGTCAAATCGATGTTATTTCAATGATATGGACTACAAACCTCAATGATGACTACGATCCTCTACAAACGCCACATATACCTTTGTTTCGATGATGCGGGCGAACATGTGATGGGGTACACTTTTCAAATGGCGCGCGGTGCAGTTATTACGACTCATTATTCACTCTTCCTAAATACGTTATATAACTTTTGTTGAGTCGACTAGCAGTCTCTTAAACTCGAAGAGTCAGATGTCGTGATGTCATAACAAACGATGGAAATAGAGTGAATACAGAGGAAGCACTTTGCCCTTGTATTAAACACATATCCCATTGAGTTTGCCCTGACGAGAACTTGTTGATCACGAGTGACATCTCTAAAGAATGCCAGACAATGTCTGGTCTCTGGTCCCCTATCACTAGAAACTGCGAAAGGGAGAAGTTTGTAGAAGTTATGGATGGCAGTTTGACTACTTTATTAGTTATGTTTCACAGATGGTACATATATCTTCAAATATAAAGCAGCAGTGAAACATAACACATAAAGTCAAAGTCGAACTATCAATGACAGTCATTCATTGAGAGATAAGATTGTCTCTCAATTATTCATCAGCATGCGCAATTATATCGCGTTCCTTTGCACTTTTCAAGATAAATATATCGCTTTTAATATCCCAAGGTTGAGATCATTAAGGGCAGAAATGAGATGCGCGATCGTGAAAGCATTTGAAAAATGAAATTACATGATTCAGGTCGACTGACTGCTGCACAATGCATTGCTGATGCTGGAGTGCTGCTGTTCTTCGCATTCTGGGCTGCACCCTTGACGTTCTTGTAGGATTCCTTTCTAGGGAACGTAATCCAAGCAGAATTGCACATATCTGTCGTCTTATTCCCTCAGATCGGTTATCTCTCTCATGTGATGGCTTACCACTCCGGGGGAATTAGGCAAGAGAAATGAGCACTTCTGCTTGGATTTCGTTCCCTACTCCTTTCTCTATATACAGAGTATACGGCAACAGATATGATTTCTTGAATAAAAGATGATTGGTACCAGGGATGTGCAACAAAATATTTTTCAACAATTCAACAAGTCAACAATTGTTGACTCTTTTTTGTCAACAAAAATCAACAAAATCAACAAAATCAACAAAATATTTCAAATAATCTGCTATTGGAAATTAACTGTTTTTGTGTTGTTTTATGTGTTCAGCTTCTAGAAAAACATAGGCGACTAGAAATGGAATGAATTTCATGGTTTTCCGGAACGAATTTCAGGGAGAAAATCCACAAAATATTAAATTTGATCAAATACCAAGTTACTGGATTACTATAATTATTTTTCACCCAAAACATAGATAATTTAAGCTCATTTTTGTATTTAAAATTTGCATTTAATACTCTGCTTTATATTTTAACGAATTGAATTGATGAAATTTATTGTTGATTTGTTGAAAATGTTTTTGTTGATTTGTTGACTCAACAATTTTGTTGAAAAAAAGTCAACAAATCAACAAATCAACAAATCAACAAATGCACATCCCTGGTTGGTACCTGTTTTTCGAAACTCCATTGATTGTTTTAGTAATTTGCGCGAAGACGACTCGCTTATCGGAAAACGCATCGGACAGACCGCACTCTATTTCTGGTATACCAATCTACTGTTGCGTAACAACTAGGGTATCGCAAATGGGAAATTATTGACAGCCGTCCATTTCTAGCCGTCTAACTTATCTACATAGCGGTGGTCGCTGCAGTTTAGAAAAGAACGCTAAGGAATGAAGTTAGACGGATAGAAATGAACAGCTGTCAATAATTTCCCATCTGCGACACCCTAGTAAAAACTGTAACGTCTCAACTCGTATGAGAACATCACCCTTTATTTTCCTCATTAAATTCCATTTTCCATAAGAGAATAACTACAGTATTATGCATCCTATCTGAACTGTTATTCCTAGTACGCGTCGCACACTTGGATGCCACCCTGGTCCCTCATTTTATGTGCTATTTCGTCGTTGCGCAATATGTTTCAATTGGGAGATATAAAGATTAGAGCAACAGTTCAGTTAGGATGCATAATACAATGTTTCTATTGAGAACGCGCGGAGTGTTTCATTAAAGAAGCCACAAAGGGAGATTGTTTTGCATGCACTTTCGTTATCACTTCTCTCCATTCCCACACTTTCTCGTGGTCAGAGCGGTCAACTCTGACAACGAGAGAGGAAGGGAATTGGATAGAAGTGATAACGAAAGTGCATGCAAAACAATCTTCCTTTGTGGCTTCTTTAAACACGTCCGGAACACATCGGCATGAATGCTGTTCGAATTGAAGTTTAAAACGATAAAACGATAAAATGATAAAACGAGCATTGTTTAAGGTTCGTAGGTCTCTACACGCATCTGTTCATCGCACTCAATAGATTCTCCATCATCTTTGCTCCTTGTATCTACAGAAATGTCTTCGCAAAGAGGACCAAACTGCTGATATTCTGCTACTGGAGCTTCTGTCTCATTCATTTGACGGTGTATTTCGGAGGTATCCAAGGGCGTTCGCAGACTGAAAAAATATGCTTAGAACGGCTGAACAATGTGTTTATCATAGTTGTTCACTTCAGACTTTTGCGAACTACGAAACATGAAAACTAGTTTATTTAATCCTTATCACCTCATAATTGTTTCAGAAGGCTGCGATTTCTTTTACAACCCTGCACACTTCCACTGGCAGTACTCCAGCTCGCCATGTGGCCATGCAATGTCCTTCTACCTCGATCTGGTCCTTGGATGTGTAAGTGTTCCGGAGAGTTGATAAAGGAAGCACTAAAGAAAGACTGCTTCACTCTTGGTCGGCCACAAAAAATTAACGGAAATATTTCCTAGAAAAGCAGTCGTAGGGAAGTCTTCATGCCCTGCTTTTTATCCGTTGGTATTGTATAGAGACCGTGAATTGACTCAGATATTGACAGCCGTTCATTTCTAGCCGTCTGACTTCATTCCTAGCGATCGTCTCTCACTTCGCAGGGACAACCGCTAGGCATTAAGATAGAGGGCTAGAATTGAACGGCTGTCAATATCTGAGTCAATTCACGGTCTCTAGCATTGTAAAACGAGATCGAATACATTCATTTCAGACTATCTGCATTCTCGTACTGGCAATGGATATCTCGTGCTTGATACGAGTACACACATACAATGTGGTATGTCAAGCAAACTATGGAATCCAACACCATTTAAATAAGCCATCCGGGGAGATTGCGGAGGTGCTTCACTGCGGGATAATCAATAACTTTTGTTCTCTGCGTCTATGGAATTCCCACGCTCTCTCTCATATCGATTATCCCGTCGGGAAGCGCCTCCGCAATCTCCCCAGACGGCTTCTTTAAGTTATCTCACACCTTAGCCGCCATTTCTCGTTGACCAAATCGAACAGTTTACTAGAAAATATAGCGTATCTAAATAATTGCAGTGGAAAATATCCATGCGTTACAGCAGTGAATTAAAAAAAAATGCATATAAATGTTATATTCCAGGTATTCGGGTACACAGTGAACCCGAGAGAACGTGCGAAGCGAACTAAAATGGAGATAAAGTTCCTGATTCAGGTTCGATAAGAAAAAACCTGTTGCATTCTTGCTTGGGTCGCAATCTCATCGCCCTTAGATTCATCAAAGATATGAAAATGTTGTCTTTCTGCAGAAGAATTGTCAAAGACAGCTGTATTTTGGATATTGCACCATAATTGCGAATGACACGGGTCACTCAAGTGGCGAACAACTACTTGGCTCAAAATGTTGTCTGCATTATTTTCAAAACGATCGTCTCCAGATCTCATTGACGAATAGAGAGCGCAGCCCGGACGTAAAGTCATTTTTTCTCTCAACAATAATTCAACTTTTGCGAATGCGCCTGCATTGCTACCAGTATTCACTTGTATTTCTAAAACATTTATTTTATGCGAGAAGTTCATTTCTCATTCGTCTAATCTCCTAAGAGTGGTCGTCTCTCACATATGATAGACAACCGCTTCGAGCGAATTGGATGAATGAGAAATGAATTTTATAGCATAAAATTGCCGTATTAGAAACACTAGTTTTCACACTCAGGCATGCTGCACAGGAGTCCACTTCACATTGTTAATTGCCACCTTCAACTTCTTCTCCAGGTAACATACAGTCACTCGAAAAAACATGAGAACGGCTCATGATGGATCGGATGTTGCTTTTATTCATTTGATATATGTTTAGATTCGCCACAACCCATTGGACTGTCTACCTCACGACGACGTTCGCATGGGAAATGGCCCATCTTGGAGATGGGTGAGAATTAGACAACGCACAACACTGACGTTGAATCGCCTCACGAAGTGCATTCATTATCTCTAATTCATCTCCGAGCGGTTGTCTATCATTTGTAAGAGACATCCGCTCGGTGATGAATTACAGAGAATGAATATACTTCGTGAGGCGACTTATGTTAGAGGCTATGTGTGATGCCTAGTGAGAATCTTATAATAAGGACTGGTTATGTTTCATTTCTTGAACATTTGAAATAATGTGTCTGCCGTGCAAGACGTAATGCCATTTTGATATTTGAAAAGAATGTAGATGGCATGTTATTTTAGGATAATAATCTTCATTTTCAACGGCGAACTAAGAAAAGCGCTGCGTTCACCGTCATCGTTGTTCTCATTCAAGCTGATCACATCTAATGATGGATAGAATACCGAATATTATCGTCATTGAACCATTTCGTCATTGTAACTTCTTGGTTCAACTTGTTCAAGAAATCACTTGTTTTAACGCATGAAAAGAAATTTCTCCGTGTTTTCTTCTCCGTTTGCAGTATATCATTCCGGTTGGACTGTTTAGCCATAACTTTGTTTCAACAACTTGTCAACTCTTCTCCTCCGTGTTTGATGAAGACATTTTACCATACTTTTGCGAATGCGCCTGCATTGCTACCAGTATTCACTTGTATTTCTAAAACATTTATTTTATGCGAGAAGTTCATTTCTCATTCGTCTAATCTCCTAAGAGTGGTC
>JACMIF010001391.1:0-15686 GCA_014805445.1 Diplogasteroides magnus | reverse complement strand
CAATCAATGAGAATAATCGACGGAAAGCCCGAGTTTAAAAATGGATTAGACGTCATTCTGAAGGTTTTGTTCATTCTCTGTGATGAAGACTGACTCAAATGTTTAACAGGTTGTCCGAAATGAAGGAGTATTTGCACTGTGGAAGGGATTCACTCCTTGCTACTTGAGAATTGGACCACACACAGTGATCACATTCATGGTTCTTGAACAAGTAATCCATTCCATTCTCTTTCACTCATAGATCTCCTTTTTTAGATGAATGGTGCTTACTACAGATATGTTCTGGGAGTGGAACCAAAGGCTGGACTTTGAATTCCCTTTCATATTCTGTAGTGTCGTAGTATTGAGTGAAGGGATGAGAATACAGTAGTTTTACTCGATGTACTCTTTACATTGTGCATAGTATTGTTCAGACGTTGCAACACTTCGAGAGAGTATTTGTAGTACTGACTGCCCCTTTGTCATTCCATATCTCCCAGTAAAACAAAGATATTCTGGAACTAGAGAGTGTTGTGATAGTATGAATACCAACTTATAGTACATAATAGCAGTTTTTGCTACCAGATAATTTAGAATAATGATTTCAAATGAGTTCCAACGATACGTATGTGGTAGAAGAATAAACAGATGACATATATTGAGTTGTTATTGACTGTATGGGTCGCAGACCCTAATGATACCAGTTCACTCTCTCCTCTCTTGTCAATCAATGAGAATAATCGACGGAAAGCCCGAGTTTAAAAATGGATTAGACGTCATTCTGAAGGTTTTGTTCATTCTCTGTGATGAAGACTGACTCAAATGTTTAACAGGTTGTCCGAAATGAAGGAGTATTTGCACTGTGGAAGGGATTCACTCCTTGCTACTTGAGAATTGGACCACACACAGTGATCACATTCATGGTTCTTGAACAAGTAATCCATTCCATTCTCTTTCACTCATAGATCTCCTTTTTTAGATGAATGGTGCTTACTACAGATATGTTCTGGGAGTGGAACCAAAGGCTGGACTTTGAATTCCCTTTCATATTCTGTAGTGTCGTAGTATTGAGTGAAGGGATGAGAATACAGTAGTTTTACTCGATGTACTCTTTACATTGTGCATAGTATTGTTCAGACGTTGCAACACTTCGAGAGAGTATTTGTAGTACTGACTGCCCCTTTGTCATTCCATATCTCCCAGTAAAACAAAGATATTCTGGAACTAGAGAGTGTTGTGATAGTATGAATACCAACTTATAGTACATAATAGCAGTTTTTGCTACCAGATAATTTAGAATAATGATTTCAAATGAGTTCCAACGATACGTATGTGGTAGAAGAATAAACAGATGACATATATTGAGTTGTTATTGACTGTATGGGTCGCAGACCCTAATGATACCAGTTCACTCTCTCCTCTCTTGTCATCACTTGTCTCAGAATGTGGTGTAGTGTCGTCCATGTGTCGACCAGAGGAGTTCGTTCTCTCAATGCCTTTCACTTCCGTGCCCCATGGCCTTTTGTGAAGAAAGGTGTGTTCATTCTACTGAGAGTATCTTGATCAGAAGGAAACGTGACATGAATTGACTCTCTTGTAGTGTATTCTCTTTCTCTCACTCATACATGAGAAGAAACCATTGGGAGATAGAGAGGAGAGGGAATAGAAGGGATACTATTTAGGAGCATTGGGCCAAAGGAAGATTGGGCCGTATTGGATTGAGAAGAACAAATGGCCTGGACCTAATCGAGAGTTTCCTGAATTGTCACCAAAATGGAACAAGGAGAATCCAGCAGCACTTCACAAGTCAATTGAATAATGATCACAAAATGAATGTATCTCTTGTTTTCAGTTACACAGGAGTGCGACCAGAAGGATTTGTGGACGAGAACAATGCAAAGTTCACACATGTTGAGGAAATGAAAATAGAGATTGTGGCACCCGATCTGACTGATTTCAAGTGAGTTCCTTGTATGAATTGTGTGAAATGAAGTGTTACAGACTGAAACCATATGTTTCTTATCGAGTTGATGTGGACATTGAGAGAAGGAGAAAAGCATACGATGCAAAGGTATTGAGGACAATCGATTATGCAAATGAAGATGAATGATTGAGGTGCGAGAAAAGGGATCGGAGGCATTGGCTGATTTGTACACAAATGAAGATCAGAGGTAAAAATTGAAATGAGAAAGAGGAAGCAGGAGTTGATTCAGATGGCCTCCCCCTAAAATGACTGCTGAGACTTTATTCGAATTAGTATATGGAGAAGGAATAAGACAAGCATTCAAGGAAGGGAAATATGGACAAGTGTCTACACTTGAGGAGAAGGCAAATGGAGGAAGGAGTTCTCAAGTAAAAGAGATTGAAGGAAAGAGATAAAATGATGCACAAGATGTTTGTAGATATCTTTAGATGGTTTATTTCATTGTTGTTCATTGTTACGCATCTCATTGTTTGTCCCTCGATGAAGAATTTGTACTATTCACTGCAATAACTGAAGAAGAATCGGTTGCACACCGCATTATTTGTGCTTGATGGTGGACATTATAAACTGAAGTTGTCTCATGGTGTCTTTGTAGAGAGAATGGCCCTAAAGCGTGCTCTTCTCATTCTGGCTGAAGGTGCAGAAGAAATGGAAGTTGTCATCACTGCAGATGTACTTAGAAGGGCTGGACTGGATGTGAGTGTGTTGTGAACGAGGAAGTACTCTTCCTTCTTCAGGTCACTATCGCCGGTCTCCTCGGTTCTTCTCCTATTCGTTGTGCTCGAAAGACTCTGATCACTCCTGATGCATCATTTGATGATGCAGTGAAGGACAAACACGATGTTGTCATTCTTCCAGGAGGAATGCCTGGAAGTCAAACACTGGCTGATGTTAACACTCCCTTTCATTCCCTCTTATCCACTCATTATAGACTCCTAAAGTGGGTGATGCCCTCCGTTCTCAATTGTCTTCTGGAGGTCTCATCGCTGCAATCTGTGCTGCTCCTATTGCATTGGCCAGTCATGGAATCGCCCCCAAGAGTACTGTAACCAGTTATCCTGGAGTGAGGACAAAGTTGGAAGAGGCCGGTGAGTGAATGAAGACAATCAAATAGAGAATCATTCATTCAGGTTACACTTACTCTGAGGCAAGAGTTGTTGTGGATGGAAAAGTGAGTTGAATGGCATTACTGTTGAAAGTACTCATTCTGTTCAGCTAATTACTTCTCGTGGACCAGGAACTGCATTTGACTTTGCACTCAAACTTGTAGAGATTCTTGTGGGAGAAGATGAGGCAGCGAAACATCGCAAGGCAATGCTCGTCGATTGAAATTGTACTCATGTTACTGTACACTTTTTGTTCATGTAGAAAAAACTGTGTAGATTTTTGTTTATCTTGCTCACTGTAGTTTATTCTTGTCTACTTTACTATATCCCAATTTCCCAGATAAATGTTTTACATGCATTGATTCGATCGAGCGATTGGTGGCTGACACGAAGACCGCAATGTGACCTAGCGAACGCGAGCCGCGACGCACCATTCACGTACGCGTCGCGGCCCTTGAAAACTCAGATTTTCACGTCGGCTTTTGGGGGCTGTTTCTTGATTATCATTGCACTAATTAATGGCTTATTTTGTGGTCGGTTGAAGAGATCTATCCCTTGACTATCCTGTTTCTCGATTTCATTCCAACAGACTTAGTATTTCGTCATATGTAGCCTTCAAAGGGGGCGATAGAATTATCTAGATCCTTTTCAGATGTCCTCGCTGGGAGCCTTGACGTTGAGATCAGCCTGCCGTGTTAACAACGCGCTGCTTGCTTCCCGTATCTCTCCCAGGCTGAGTGTACCCATCAGGGCTGCCACCACTCTGAACGATGGAGCGAGCAAGACACACGACCATTCCTTCCATTTCAAGGCACGTTTTATGAAAGTTGCATGTCATACACGTTGTTATTCCTAAGAGTTTAGTTTTGACCATTATTGAATACGAATTTCAATAATTTGTATTTCAGTTCGAACGTTACTTCGCCGCAGGAATGTTCCCCATCATCCCAGCCGCATACTTTGTCCACGGCCCCATGATGGACATGGCCCTGACCATTGCCCTCACCCTTCACATCCACTGGTCAGTTCTGAATGTATACCATGGCATATTGTCATCTATGCAGGGGAGTGCAAGGAGTTGTTGCTGACTACGCCCGTCCCTATGTCATTGGAAACACTGCAGCCAAGGCCGCGAAGGCATCTGTGTATCTCATCACTGCACTTCTTCTCGCTGGTTTGTTCCATATTGAATATTCTCACTAATACTCGATTGCAGGTCTGCTTCACTTCAACATGAATGATGTAGGTATCACGAAGGCTTTCGAGATGATCTTCGCACTCTAAGAGTATATCATATCATCCTATCTTCTCTCTTTTAGTCTTTTCGAACAGATAGCCGAGAGAATTTATGTAGTGTTCAATTGTCAGTTCATCCCGGTACACTGTTGTATAGCATACATAGAGTAGAATTAGAGTATTTCTTTATGCTATATAATTGATGATGCGTAATAATGCTGAGGCACCCCCGAATAAAGACCTTTGTACAATACAAGTCATCGATGTTTATCGCGGAAGTTGATGTAGAGGCATTGTAATATCTGTTTTAATTATTCAAATTAATTTATTTAAATTGTTAAGATGTCAAAGGGAAAAACTAAGCAACAGAAAAAGAAGTTTTATAAACGAAAGGAGAATCGAGGAAAGGTTTTCAAGAAGAAAGTATGTGTTTCCCAACATTATCGTAGTGAATGTATCGTACTCAGGAACTTCCTCCACTTATGAAAGCGCCAAAGTTGAGAGAACGAGGACATTTTGAGCTTTTGACTGATTACGAGGGTGAAATTCCCATGTGTTCCCATGGTACTCATCCCCTCCTCTTTTTCCAAGTTACCGCATACTTAAAGGTCCTTGTCTCCTCTTCCACGATCGGAAGAATCAGCAGAAACACTTCTCCTGTGCTGTTTATCGGTATTGTATCGGTAGCCATACTTTATAGATCTTTTCCTTCAGAGATATAGACAAATGTCCCTTTCGTTCCGTTCTTCAACAAGATGGAAGTCTGAAGAAGACTTCAACTGAGGAGATTATAGAAGTTCCTCCGAAGTATCCATACGGTATCATTCCGAAGAGGTACGTGATATATTGATTTGTTGTAGTTCGTTTCTTCAGATTGAAAGAGATCCCAAAGGAATCGAAGATCGTTTACTGTCAAGAGTGCAATGAGGTCATTCATTGTGTCACTCATATTGTATCGATTGTCTTTTGAGGTATTCGAGAATAAGCACAAACATCCTGCATCATTCGTCTCTCGTTCCCAACTTCGAAGTCCTTCCCGTCTACTTCAATCGATTGAAGAACAACATGGAGAGGCTGTCAGTTTCCTCTATTCATTCTACAATCACTTTTCTCTCTCAGCAATATTGGTTCTCGGACTCTTCCCTTTCCCTTTTGTCTTCTGTCATTTCATCTTGTGATGTGGATGGTGTTCTCTGTATGGGATCTCCTCGTCTATTCGAACATCTTCGATTGGAGAAGAAGGACAATAGACATCTGTTCATGTTGGATTGGGATGAAAGATATGTCCGTTCATTCCATTTGTAGTCGTTTCACAATTCCTCTCCTTTCAGTTGTCATTCTTCCCCGCAAAATCATGTGCTAGATATTCACTTCTCGTTGATCACTTGCCTGATCCAAATTCTTTGAAGAGACTAAATGCATTCTTTGAACAGGTGCACTTACTGTTTCTATTCCATTACCGTATGCTCCGAGGTATCTCGTCTTCTCATTGTGAGTGATCCTCCATTCGGTGTATTTGTGGAACCTCTAGTGAAGAGTATTGTATCAATGAGGAAGAGATATCATGATGCTAGGTTATACATTCATATTGTATTGTGAAGTGTGAATATACAGGAATGGTCTTCCCTCAACTTCCAATTCAATCCTTTTCCTTCCTCTTTTCGTTGGTAAACATGCACTGAAGGCATACGAAGGAGAGCTGTGGATGTCTGATTACAGGGTGAGAGGAGTGTTTCAATTCAATCAATAGTCATTCCTCATAGGTACTGTACTCGAATCACAAGGACTTCTCGAAGCCATCGAAGACGACAGTCAGAATGTTCACAGATGTTGCAAAGGATGCAGTTGATCTAAGTAAAGAGGATGGATACAGGTAGGAATGTCTTGTCTTCATTCTCAATGAACTCGTTGAGATACTGTGAAATGTGCGAGAAATGGGTGGCAGAGAATAACAAACACTGTGGATTATGTGGGGATTGTATGAGTAGAGTGAGTGGTGGGTCTTGTTTTGTATTGATGGAATACTCAGGATGGACAACCAACCCATCATTGTCCTCTATGCAATAGATGTGTCAAGGACAGTTACAAACACTGCAAGTTAGTCAATCTGAGAGGAAAGAGAAGGAATAGAGACACTCAGGATGTGTACACGATGTCATTTGAAAGGAAGATGTCCTATCGAGATAGAGAAGGAAAGGAAGAAGGCAGAAGAGAAACAGAAGGAATGGGATGAGCAAGAGAAGAAAAGGAAGGAAAAGGAGAAGGAAGAAAGGAAAGAAAGACAAAGAATGGAGAGACAAAGGATAAGGGAAGAAGAAATGGAGGAAGAAGATGAAGAAGAAGAGGAAGAGGAGGAGGGGATGGAGGAAGAATGAATTGCTTCCATTGTTATCTTGTGTTAGTTAGTCGTTATTATGTTGTTGTTGGGTGATTGTTATCATTTGGTTCTGAATGAATGAAAGGGAAATTAGTTGATGAAAGTGAAAGCACGAAGTACTTATGACCGTATGTAGTCGAACGAGTTGAAAGAGAACAGAAAGATGATTGGAGAGACGTTGAACTTTACGTCAACCGATTATCATTGGGACACATTTCGATAGACAATTTCATGGTGGTTAGACTGTTGAAGTGATTGGGTGAATCTTCTACTCATTTCAACCTAACCTCTCATTCTCTTCCCTCACAATGGGGGAGGATCAATTAACTATCCAATCCTACAGGAGACTACTATTCATTGGAGTATCTCTGTCTACAACAGCACTTTTGTCTTCAGGTATCAATTACAGTATCCATCTATTGTAACTCATTCACATTACAGTAATCGTTATTCCTGTTCTCTTCCTCCATTTACAATCCCTTCAGTCTTCTCTTTCACATGAACTTCGTTTCTGTACTTTGAGATCTCACGACCTGTGGGATGAACTGAGAGAGGTTTTATCCTCTTCATTTCATTGTACGAAGTGAAGTGCAGGTGGAGAGAGTAGTCGGAGTGTCAACTCGTATAAAAAGACAAGATTTCCTTCCATCAGACCAATCTTCAATCACTTATCCTTATCTCAGAACAGTCTCCAGGTATGGTACAATCAATACTATTCTCAATGACATCTACATCAAAGATCCAATTACCGTACAACAACTCCCACAGTTGTTACGAAACCCCAATACGCAAGGGAAAAGTCTTTGGATGGTAATTGTCAACATTGTTACTCTAAATGTCTCTACAATTGACAGATCTTCGACGGGCTCCGATTACAGTGACAAGAATAGTGGAAGAACGTCGTTCCATTTGTGTATTTGGCCCTCCCGGACCACAAGGATTCCCTGGATTGATTGGAAAGTACAACAATGAATAATGAATGTAATAAAGATATGTGAACAGAGATGGACAAGATGGTTTCCCAGGAGATCAAGGCATTCCTGCTACTGATTTCGGAGATGAGACAATTCCCGAGATTCTCTCAGTTGACTTCTGTCAAGAATGTGCAAAAGCACTGCCAGGAATGCCCGGTAGACCGGGACCTCAGGTTTGACTATATTCACCTCGCTATATACTCTCGAATATTGAGGGAATGCCTGGCCAGAAGGGCCTTCCAGGACTTGCGTCGGTTCAACGGGTTCAACCTCCTGGTCCTCCTGGACCACCTGGAATGCCTGGTCTTAGCGGAAGACCTGGAATGCCCGGAATTCCTGGACCACCAGGAATTTTATATGGAGAAGAGATAATTAAAGGGCCTCCTGGACCTATGGGAAACCTCGGATCACCTGGTCCTCCTGGTGAACCAGGAATTCCTGGAAGAATAAGATTTGGTATGAGGGGATTACCAGGTGATGCAGGTAAGCCTGGCCCTCCAGGAGGTCCTGGAGGGAAGGGAATACCTGGACCAAGGGGATTACTTGGATCAAGAGGATCATGTGACCATTGTCCTCAACCAATATTGGCTCCTGGGTACAAATAAGTGTTTTTTGTTCACTCAAATTGTATACTTCATCTCTTTGATTCTCTGCTTTGGTGACATTCAACATTGTACATAGTAAAGACTGTATTAATTGTACGAATGGGGTACAAGCAGTGGAGACATCCAACCCGTCCATTCATTAAGGCAATCACGATAAGAGCCACTCTTATATGTACAACAGGAGCTGAGTACTGTGTACTCACGATTCCTTCTTGGGGGAAGATTGTGGAGTATGAGATGCCAATTCCTTCATTTCCCTCAATCTCTCCATTGCATTCTCTTCCTGAATGGGAATACTTCATCTCTGGTGGGGGTGGAGTGTACCTCTTGATCATCATAATATCGTTGTTTCATTGCACGATACTTTCGTAGTGAGTACATTGCTTCCAGTTCCTTTAACCAGTTACAATCATTGTTGAAAGAGTAAAAGTGTTCAACCTTGACAACGAATTCTCCATGTGAAATCATCTGTTCGATCTTCTTCGGATCTTTCTCGTTTTTGTTCTTGAGGAAGGTCTTCTTGAGTTTGTCGTGGAACCATTTCGATCCTTGTGGATACTCCCTTCCCATGAAATAGAGAGTCTTGTACAAGTCCACCACTCGTTGTCTCAGTTGAGTAGACATCAAGATCTGCAAAGAAACAAAACAACATAAGACGGACAATCTTTCTCAACTGGCAAGTTGCCAAGATATTTTGTAGTTTGGAATTCGTAGTTGAAGGTGTGAAGAAGTGAACGGCTAGAGAATTAGAGAAAAGTGGAAGGACAGAGAATAGACAGCCGCTCCTCCCTTTCACTCTTTCCATTATGTCACATTCCAGTTATTCATTTTCGGAGATTTGAAAGTAGCAATTGATTTGTGATACACGTGATGAATAATACCTCAGCTCTCAAGAATTTCATTTGAATCATAATTTATCTTCTCTGAAATAAGACCTAATAAATTATGAAGAAAGGCTTTGTTCACATAATGCAAATGAAGCAAACATTGACATAGAATAGGCGATAGCGGCCCTTCTTTACATGTTAGCACTTATGAAGTTAGCAAAACGTTTTGATAAATTCGAACAAATTGAGGTTGGCCGTATTATGGTCCTATCGGGTATTTGGAAATAATGATCCGTCATTATGTTAGGGAACATGTAACGCGATTGTACATACAAAATACAAAGAGGGCAACAAAAAATATGCAAGCTGAATGAATTGAACTCTGGACACTACATGAAGAGTTGAATTAATGAACCTTTGATATATTAACACTATGCATACACCGTATCACTTCCAACATACCGTATCCTCTGTACCTATTCACACTACAGATTGTTTTCCAGGCAATAGATCGTCATCTCCGATTGTTACATAAGTGACATGATTGGCCGTATGAGTGACCCTTTCAGTCTCGAATGTTCCACCATCCCGTCTACCGTATTCCCAATCTTCCAGATCTGATCTATCCCTGAGGATGGAAACGTCATGACCTGTCCTTTCATCCCGTACTCTTCTTACAGATGACGATTCTCCATTCACATTATCGTAGACACTTCGACTGAATGAAAAAGAGTTGATTATGATTGAAACGATTGGCTGACCGAGTGGGAACACTTCCTCCATTTGGTCTCAATCCATTTGAGTATGGATCAGGTGGAGGAGATGAAGCCAATGGAGAAGGACGAATCAAAGGGGAACAAGACATTGGGGATGGACGAATCTATAAGGATCATCGTGTATCAATGATATGTGGATACAACAGACCTCAACAGGAATGGAAATTGATCCATGCGGGAGGGTCTTCTCCTTCTCATTCCTTCTTCCAACAACAGAAGGAGTAGAAGTGGATGCACTTGATGTATGAGTGGTGTTCCTTCTCCTTGATGGATGAGGAGATCGACCACCAGCCATGGCTGACATTCAATCAATAAACGCACACAACATATAACATTTATTGGGAGTGTTAGTATTGATTTTGTTCAAATTCTTCCATTTTAAGCTTGTGTTCATACAAAGAGTGATAATACTCTTTGTACATCTTGTACAGTCGACGATAACATGCAATGTATTCACCACGAGAAAGAACTGAGATGACAAGAGAATGAAGATGAGAAGAGAAATGAAAGAGAAACAACTCACAATTCGCCCGTGAACATCTACTCTGAATCTCAGCAATATCTGATCGAATATCCACCATTGAACGATGTAGAACGGGACCAAGAGCCTGTACAATAACAATCTCATCTCTCTCTTCTCTCATTGAACCTTAGTAGGAACTTCAGGTAGATCCTCACGAGAAGGAGGAGGAGGATGAAGAAGACGATCACTCTATACACAATCATATCATTCTCTCTCTCAGTCATTACACCCTCACCTTCAATTTATCCATTGTTTCCCTAAGGGAGAAAATGACTTCATCATCCGAGTATCCAAAATCTTCTGCTATTGATTGTTGAACAAACTCCATAAATGTTTCCATGTGACTTTTTCGAATTCGCTCTAAACATACAGTTTGAGCACAAAGAATGAGTATGGTAACAAGATGAAAACATACTTTCGTGCATCTTAAAGATGTTGAGTGACATGGCAGTGAGTACACAATCTCCTTCCAATAGGAACAAATCCCATAATCGAAGAGCGAGAGGAAAAGGAACACTTAAGATACAAACATTCATTCGATACAAAGAACAGGTCAATAGTACCGGTCAAGGAAGCATCCAAACCACCATTTTGTCAGATAGATGTACGGTATTCCCTCTTTCTCCTGAATGAATCATTCTTTTCAAAGACGATATGTAGAGAAGAAAATCGGCGGAAATGTCAAACTCACGAGATGTTTATAGATCTTGGGTCGAGATTTCTTGAGGACACGTTTGAAATGATCCTCGAACCTGCAAACGACAGAGGGGATGAGGTTGAATTGTGCGAGTGGAATAAAAACAGAATGAATTGGAACCTGGCAAGTTTAGGAAATCCAGGAACAAAGAATCCATGCATTGTGTGATGAGAATTGACCATTAGAGAATGAAGACACCTGCAAGTACTTGATAGTTATCATTCTTAATCAATACATTCATACCAAAACGAGTCCTCTTCATCCATATACATAAGGAAAAGGGCCACTATTTGAGACATTCCTAAACGGAAAGGATCAAACAAAGGATATTGATATAGTCACTCACCCTGACAGTATCCAACTTCTGTATTGTACATTGAATAAGCAGATAGGACATTGAGTAGTGATTGTTGTCTGAGAGACTCTCTTCATTCATTCCCCCTTTCCCTTCTATACTCACTTGACATCATATCTTCTTCTGAATGCTAGATGATCTCTGTATGTTCTGTTGATGTCAAGGTCGATCTGTTTGATGTCTTTTGACACAAGACGAGCCCTCAATGCATCCAATCAATTACTATTCATCAAAACTGAGTGCAAAGTCAGTCTTTATATATCGCACTTGAAGCCTATTCAAAATAGCTGCAAACGGTCAGAAAAACGACGAAGTAGCACGCAAATAAGAGTGCGTAGGACGAAATTGAGAAAGGGTTCGTACTCCGAATATCAGTTCAGTTTACACACATAATATGAATGAAGACTCACCTCAAGAGTAGATCTTGGAATACTTTTTCTTTCCTGTAAAGATCCACACCAAGTAATCGAGGCCATACCTCAAAGAGTCATTAACAGTGTAACAATGATAACAACATACAACTGATCGTAACTTCTCAGGGATACCCTTCCATACTCTCTCAAATAACTTTGCTGGTGCAGTTGTCCCTCTTGTCTTTCCTCCTTTCGCTTCCCTTTCCCTCCTTTCTCGTTCTTTGTCCTCCCATTCCTACAATATTACATATAACACTCTACAAAACCATCACGATGCACTCTATTAGCAGCCAATAAATAATTAGCTACAGTATCCCATCTCAAGCATTGTTAGTTTCTACAGCAGATGAGTCTTGTTTAGCATTGATGGAAAAGGATAGCAAACAAGATCATTCTACACATTCATAATCATACATCATTGTATTTCTTGGCCTTCAAGTCTTGCCATTCCTGTAAAAAGGAAATGTCATACAAAGAGAACAATGGCAACAACTACTGGAGAAAACAATTTGTTCTACCTTGATCATGAGTAGCCATTTCTTCTCTCTTCTTACTTCCTTCTCAATTCTTCTCCTTGTATTCTGTTGATTCTCCTTAGAAGCTCCTTCCTTGCTATAATGTATCCATTCATTCCTACCCTTCATTCCCTTACTCACTGTACAAATCCGAATCGATCAGTCTGTCTGTATAAGTCGAAGTCTGGATTCTCCCATGGGTCAACTTCTGCCCCTTCTGGTCCCTGACATCCACTATTCATTCCACTCATCCACTCAATAATTACCTTATCGTATTTATCGACAATCTTCTCTCGTTCAACCAATTCAAGATATTCAGGATCATCAACATCTTCATCACTCGAAGATGCATATTCCTCTTCTTAAAGGATCAATCGATTTCCATTCTTCCATCTCATTCTCTATTCTCACCCCTTGCATTTGGTGATACAGAAAGGAATTTGGGTAGTGAGAGTCGATTGGACAAAGTTTGTATTCTCTTAGCCCCCACTCCCATTTCACTTCTAACAGAAGCAGCCCTTCTTCGTATAGGATCACTTAGTCTCTCAGAAAGAGTCCTTCTCACTCTATGAGATACTTTCCTTACAAGAGGAACATCTTCATCCTCTTCATCCTTATCACTCTCATTCACTTCTGGTACAGGGAATGCAAGAGGAGTGGAATTACGAATGGAGAGAGGAGAGACATTACGTCTACAGGGAGAATGACGAAGGACAATTGGAGTGGGAGGGGGATCAAGAGATAAGGGAAGACATCGAATGAAGGAAGGGGAAAGGGAAGGGACTGTGAAGGAGGGAGGAGAGGGAGAAGGAGAAGAATCACATAGAGATGTTGATGATGATGATGAAGTTGATAGAAGCATCCACAGAGATGATCTGGGATATGCATTCAGTTATATGAGAATGAACACAACACGCAGAGGATATAGAAAGATATCAAGGATGAAGAAGGAATGGAGAGTGCAGTCATGTTGACCATTCAAGTTTCAATTATTGAAAAGCAGATCAAATTACAGACTGAAAAGTAGTATGGGAGAATGCAAGACTACATACACTATATATATACCAAAAGAAAAATGTAATGGAGAAGGAAGTTCGAATGAAAATATCAAGTGAAATGATACGGAAGACGTACGAAAAATGAAGAGAAGCTTGAAGGAAAATACTTCTTCTTCTTCTCTCTTCTTCCACTTTTTCTCACAATCATAAGGCATTCTTTCTATTTGCCATCAGGCCTCTAATACAAGATCATTCATAATTAACGACCTTTTTGACTGTGAGTACTGCATGGAAATGGAAGGAAAAGGAAAGGAATACCAAGGCAGACCAACACCAATAACACAACCACTCACACCTCTATTGCAGTCGACATTGCAACACAAAGGGAATGAGAAAAGGGAACGAAAGAGATTCGAGTGATGGAAAGTAAGGATTGGAGAGGGATATGACGATGGATACTGTAATCTGATGCAAGCCACTTCTAAGAGGATTAAAGAGGCAAATCATATCCACCTCAATGGATAAAGCAAACGGGTAATCGGAATGGTCTAATGAATATCAAAAGATAAATAATCAAACATTCTGATGATTCTCACGATAACAATTAATGTAATAAGGGGGCAAGCAGACAGAATTGTGAAAGGAAGGAAGAGAAGACGAATGTATTAGAAGGAGGAAGAGATTGCGACTCTTCCTTCTATTCAAGTTCAGTCTATTCAACCATTCGAGTCTCATTCTACGCTTACGTTGATATGCAATGGAGAATGGGAGAGAGTGTGAATAAACAGGAAGAGAATGAAATGAGAGAAGAGGAAGACAAGGCGTCAAATTATATTCACTCTGGGATACTCTTTCTCTCATTGGATGATAATACAGGGCTCAATAGAAGACAACAAGACTATATTGAGTAATGAACAAAAGAATGAGGGAAGGAGCAAGGGGATCGAGAATGACACGCGCACCTTCTCTTTACTCCAACATGGATTATATAAGTAATCTCATTGCCGTCAGATATGAATGAGGAAGAACAAGTGAATGAAAAGGAAAGAGATGAGGACATTGAGGGGCAAGTCATTTCATCCCTCATATCTCATTGCACTCTCATCAATAATCTCTTACAAACAAGTCATAGTGGAATAGACTACAAGATGAGACTTCTCGTACCTTCTTGTCTTCTGCTACTCCTCGGTTCTTCTATTCTCTCTTCTCCTTCTGATGAATCTCCCACAATATCCGTCTCCTCAACCATGAATATAGATTGATCATATGATTGTGTTGATACTGGAATGTATTCTCCTCCTCCATATGTCAGTCTTTCCAATTCAAGTTCTTCTCGTATCAATCTTGCATTTCTCCTAAACAATGTAAGTGATCTCTCGTCAAATCATTATTCATCTCATACCAATGCACTTCAATCACTATCAGTCTAATCATAGTTCAAAAAAGTACAGATTCAAGTAAAGTCAGCGGTCTAGTAAGTGCTTTAAAATGTAAAAGTTCTGTGTTAATCCAATAAATGTTTCAAAGATGGAAAGGAACGAGTGAAGATGAAACAAACTTGTGATGAGTGGCGATATCACTCGAATGTGAATGTGGAATTGGACGAAGAGGACACTGATTGAGAGGTTGCATTGAAGGAGAACGATGATTAGATGAAGTCATCTCAAATGATAATACATCATTCAACCACTCAAATGTCCTATTCCCCCTACCCTTTACACATTAACAGACAAATTCAATCAACGTCAACCTCATTTGCAGCCACTTTAACAGATGATTTACACGAGAAGATTGTTAACAGACAAAGAGTGCAAGTGGAGAAAAGATTAAATGGAAAGAGAATAATGGAGTTATGCAAGGAAAGAACACGAGAGATAAGCTGAGAAGAGAATGTTTGTCCCTCAAGGGAAAGGAGGAGATAGGAATGACCATTCAGGAAATGATACCACACAACAAGAACATTTGAATGAGAAGAAACAACGATAGAATGGAACTAAAGGGAACATATGAGTAGAAGAAGGAAGTGAAATGGAGAGAGTGCACATTTAACATTGACAACATTATTAATAAACAAAGTGAGAGAGAATGAGTCAGATAATGAATATGATGTGGATATACAACAAGTGAGAAGAGAGGGAAAAGAAAAGGGAGTCAAATAGATAGATGTGCGAAATGGGAGAAGCACCCAATGGGGGGGGGGGGAAATGGATTTGTGTGTTAGAAGGGTAAAATGGAAATGAGGAGGGGACCAAAATTTAAACCTTCAATTATTTACCCACACAACCTGCCGTACAAAAAACGCCGCCATACTGGGCGGTTTT